>VZRI01010129.1:21566-32224 GCA_013397515.1 Upupa epops | reverse complement strand
GGTTGGACTAGATGATCCTTCAAAGGTCTCTTCCAACCATAACTTTCTGTAATTCTGTGTGATTCTGTGATCTGATGAGAATGGTGGGAGGCAGAGGTTTGCTGGAGCATCTCCTTGCTTATCACAGGGAGTTGGACTAGATGACCCATAAAGATCCAACCCCAAACACTCTGTGATTCTATGATTTTCAGTAGATGGAGCAAACCTCAAGTGGGAGCATCAGTCACCTTGATCTCCTTCCACCAATGCTACCAGTGCAAGAGCAAAGCCACAGCTGATGACCAGACCATCTCTCCAAGAAGAGATGGTGACATTGCTAAAAGAGAGGTCCCACATGGGCATGCACCTCACAGCGCTGAGTGAGGAGGAGATGAGAGTATTCAAGGCTAACGGTTAGTGAGGCCAGCAGATGGGAAGAGGAACAACTTGAAACTGCATTGATGTCAGTGGCCTCTGTCAGCGTGCAGCACAAACTGTGTCAGGGAGATGGAATTATGTAGAAAATGGAAGGAGGTGCAGAGCAAAGAATGCAGGGTAGGACTGCACTATTGATTTTAGATGTCTTGAAGTTGGATGCCCACATGAGAACCAGCCCCACTGAGCTCCTTCCATAGAATCACAGAATCACAAAACCATTTAGGTTGGAAAATACCTTCGAGATCATCAAGTCCAACCATTAACCCAACACTAGCAATTTGCTTGATGTGTTTTGGGGCAGAAAGTCTCCCTGGAGGTCCCTGTTTCCCTCCTTTGGCTATAGGCAGAGTCTGAGGATGAAACACTAAGGTGGATACTGCATTTCTGCTTTTTCCCTCCTCCAACAAGACAGTTTTGCAGCCACAGTCTAGCTGACAACGTGGAGAAACCGAGAGCACATCAGTGTCTGAGCATGTGTCTAGGGTTCCTTGGACTTCAAAGAATAGGAGACATGGACCACCCTCCTTCCAGCAAAACAAGTTCCCCAAACATCTGTAGAGGCCAAAATAGAAACCCTGCCAGCTCGGACAGTGTGATGGATTTGCAGCTTCGTGTTAGATCACTGATGTCAAAGAGAATTCAGCTACAGGCAGGAAGAGAAGCACAAGGCAAACAAGGGTAGCCAAGTGGGGAGCCAGCTCCATGACTAATGGTACCTCCTGAGCAAGGCTTAAACAGAAACACAAATAGTAATAAATCCAGTTCCACTTCATCCGGAGGACACAGCAGAACCCACGTTGCTTGGCCAAAACAGACCTCAGTGTTTAACCACAAGAAAATCCTCATGAAGTTTTATTACTTACTTGCAAGGACTGCGAAAGCCCCTCGATTAGGAAATTCAGCTTCCAGTGGATTTACAGCAAGAGCTTGGACTGACCGTTTCCCCTCCAGCTGCATTACAGGAGGTGGGACAAGATGAGAAGCTGGTTAGTACTGAGGATGTCTTTCCATCTGAGCTCATGCCCAGTTCTGTCCCACGAGCCTTGGACAAGTGGCAAAGCTGAGACCCCAACCTCTTGTGTCACTGTAAGCTCCCAAACAAGGGGCCAAACAGCAGCTCATCCAGCTCATGCTGTTTCACTGCTGGGCTTGGGTCTGGATGGGGATGTTCCTCTCCCACATTTGCATCTGCTCTTCTGTGAACCCTGGACTCCCCTAATATCTGAGTAGCTCAGCTCAGCGCAGCTCTGAGACCAGCACATCCCTCTCTCTTCCAGAAGTTGTGAGACCTGCTCAGTGCACCTGGTTATCTGCTGCTGAGTGCTGTGTCTTCTGCACTGGGTTTGTTGACACCTTTGGGACCCTGGGGGGTTTTTCTGGATCACTTTGTTTTGTCTGTTTAAAAGGGATTTAAGTTTTACCGAAGAATGACATCTCTGATGGCTCAGAGTAGATGGAGGCTCCTCCATGGTGGAACAGCGTGATCAGCACTGGACTGCAGCGGAGTGTCCTGGGGATGGAATTTGGCTGAAGAATGGAGAGCCAAGTCCAGAAAGATGTGTGAGACACAGCAGAGCATCTATGAAAAAAATAATAAAATACATTGGGTTTCAGCCCAGAATTCTCAGAATTTTGATTTTGTATGAGAAAAATGTTAAGTTTCTCCTGATCCTCACCCAGGGGATGGGAGTCGTATTTTTTTCTGCCTAGCTTTGTTACCTATCTGTTTGAAGTCTCTCAGCACCGTGTGCTGGGGTAGATCATAGCGCTTCCAGCCTTCACAGGTGCCAGGAATGTCAGAAAAGGTCAAACCAGCAGTTCCTCAGACACCAGAATTCTGAAGAAAATGCGTGAAATGCTCTATCTTGGGTACCAGGAGCCTGCTTTGTGAGTATCAACTGGGTGATTAGTGGAGCTGCTAAGGAGAGGTTGGGTTTCTCCCCTCTCTGCTCCCCTGGGAGATATAAATCCAGATGCTGTCCATAACAAATGCAGAATAATCATTCTGCTTCACATGTGTAGCCAGAGAACTGCATCCAGTGGGCACTGCCGCGAAAGAAAGATTATGATCGGAAGAAGACAGTCCAGAAGCGATCAGCAAACATGATCAGAAGTCTCAAAAACATGACCTGTGGGAAAAGGCTGCAAGAACTGGGTTTGTTTAGTCTAGAAGTGATGAAGGGGAGACATGATAACAGCCCTCAGCTATGCTAGAAACTGCTGCAGAGAGAAGAGAATAAACTGTTCTCCACATCTCTGGGTGCCAGGGAGGGTAATTTAGAGCAATTTAGGACAAACATCCTGATGAGAGAGTAGAGAATCCCATGTCTGACAGTGGAGGAAGTTTCAGGACTTGCCTGTTGTTGGAGGACTTGGCCAGGCTGATGCCCAACTAGGGAGAGGGGCAGGGAATGGCTGATGCCACCTCCTGGGGTCTCTCTAGCCCTTTGATGTGGATGACATGGAAATCTTTCAGCGTCTTTTCAGTTCTTCTTCAGAGAGGTTGGTTGGAGAACCCCACTGGGTACTACTGTAATGCCATGAACACCAGAACACCAGTTGAAGCAGGTCCAGATGAGGCTGCAGGAATGCTCAGAGGGCTGGAACCCTTTTGCTCTGGGGACAGGCTGACAGAGTTGGGATTGTTCAGCCTGAAGAGGACCAAGGGACAACTCTTCCAACCCAACACATTCTCTGGTTCTGTGATCACCAACACGGATTCCTGAGCTACTCATATGAACAAGTTTGTAGGGACTGAGAGGGTGAACATATACTGGGCATCTACTGAGCCTCATCCCCACCTCACAGGTCCTGACAGGGCAAATGCAGCAGGAGCTGCAGAGGAAGAGTGTGTCATGATGCCTGAAGCCATGCCGGGTCTCTATGCAGAGTGCAGTGCACTGCATGATGCTGGCAAGGAAAGACCTCTACAGTTCCTGTAGAGGGGCAAGGCTGGCATTTCAGATTCTGTTTCATCTCTGTCAGTCCCAGCCACAGCAGGGCACCCTCAGGGGTCAATACTTGCTCTCAGCCCTCGCTAGCTGCCTAGAAGCAGCACAGATAACCCATCTTTAGAGGCCTGGGGAGAGCATGTATGTGGTTTTGACAGGGAGTCCAAGTGCTTTGGAAGTGAAGACATGAACTGGGTGGTCCTTAAAAAAAAGCAAAGAGAGAGAGTGAGAGATAACACTTCCAGTTGAGGCACACGTTGTGGTTATACAACCCAAGGTTTATTGCTTGTCAGGGACACAGGCAGCCCTGCACAGGGGTTACACTGCTCATCATGGCCACCCATGGATCCGTGGCTCTGGGTGACAACTTGCTTGGGGTCACCAGCAGCTTTGTGTCATCTCAAGCTGTAACCCAGGCTGGATCGCAGTAACCTTGCCTAAGGAGCAGAGTCCAGCAAGCCTGGCTGCTGCCAAGCCCTGGGTGCTGCTCCTTCCCCAAGATGTTGTTCCCAAACCCGTGACTCCAGGCAGCAATTCAAGTGCATTTCTTCCAGACCTGCGTCAGTGCTTCTCCCAGCAGCTTGGCGAGCAGCACAAACATCCATCTGCAGTTGCCACTGGTAGCACATCATCTGGAGTGAAACTGGCTGCTCTCACACAGCCAGTCACACAAGGAGCAAACAGTTGCTTTATTTCTGAGTGGGGCTACACAAACCATTAGGCACCTCATTAATCTTGTGTTTAATTCTCTGCATGAGGCTAGCTGGAAGAAGAAATAAATTCTACAGTTTAATTATTGGAGGAATCACTAAAGAAGCCCTTCTAAATCTTGCCATCCCTTGTTGTGGCATTAGGGAAGATGGCAGCCTGTGGTCAAAGCTGTCGCTGCTGTCCTCCAGTGTTGCCCCCCACCTCTGAGCACTACGCAGCACTCACATGGTGAGGAACAAAGATTGATACTGGGTCCTAGAACTGGTCTTTCCTGCATCACTGGAAAGACCCAGCCAGACATGAGCGCCACTGCTTCCACCTCCTCACCACCACCACCAGCACCATGCACCCTTGGGACTCTGAATGCACCAAACCTCTGGCTCTGCTCTCTCAACCAGCAAGAGATGCTGGAAACCAGCTTGAGGAGCTCAGTCTGGAGTGAATCTGTCTTCAGGCTGTCATGGCTTTTACTGCTGGAAAGGACATTGGAAGACTGGGCAAAAATCACAGCTTTGGCCTCCCTAGGCCCCATCCCAGCTTTTGCCCCTTCCTAGACCTGCAGATCTGTTCAAAGTCATCTCTAGAGAGATTCAATCCGCCCCAACACAATTTTATCTCAGCATATCTGGCCCCAGCAGGGGATGCAGCTATCCCAGACCTGCAGGAATGACACCAGTGTGGTATCAGGCACTGCCTGGGCAGAGCTCATGTCACAGCTCCATCAGGAGAGATTTTTCCCTTTGAGGCCTTTCCTATTCCTCTGTCTTTTGCTTCTCTCATTTAAAAAATCACTTCTAACTGGCAAAAATGAAGCACAGACACATGCTGAGGTGGAACTGAGCTCACACAGCCTGTGCTGCCTGGGCATCCCCACCTGGGGTAGAACAGCCTGCAGTCCCTGCACCATGGCTGTACACCTCCTCTCACCATCCATGGCCACAGCCATCTGTCACGGATGACAATGTTGTGGAAGGGAACACCAGTACAGGCTGCCAAACCACTTCACGGGGCTAATTAGATCCATCCAGCTCTGCAGCAGCTGCTTCTTCTGCACAGACATAAAGCATCAGCTTTTGTGAGTAAGGACTCAGGACCCAGTGGGCACAGAGGAGCCCTGAGCTCAGGCTATAGCTCATGAGGCTGCTCATTAGCATAAAACTGCATCCCCTGTGTCCTCACAGCAAATAGCTCAGGGCTGCAAAACTTTGAGCCCCAGAGCTGGCTCAGGCAAAGAGTCCCCTAAGGGAGCTTCTGCTGATTGTCCACAGCCTGCCTCCAGAAGAGACATCTTGGGTGAACAGCATCCCCGAGCTTTCTGCTGCTGACTGGGGCTGTGGGGGCAGTCAGAAATGCCTTAACATTTATATGGCATCCAGGAGGGCTGGATACTCCAGACTTCCATGTGAGACCAGCTCTGCCACCAACCGTGAGCTTGTCCTCATTTTCATCACTGATAGCAGTAAGGTTTGCTCTTCACTTAGTCATTTCCTTCATACTTTTTCTTTCCTCCTCTTGCTTCTGCTCTTCAGAGGCTGCTTCACAGTCTGGAAGCTCTGCAGTGGGCAAGAATGGGACCAGTGCATCTGAAAGATGAAGAGCTATTCCCCACTTTCCCTGGCTCAGAGGCTGCTAGAAGCAACGTGGAGAGGTTTACTTAGGGTTTAAAGCTAAAACGCTGCTAACATAACCCTCTGTGGTTATTATCTGCTGTGATTCCTCACACCCTTGTGCATAGGCAGGATGATGCCCGCCAGCTTGGCCAGCAAAATGCTGCCTCAAGAGAAACTTGGCTGAAGCCCTGTAGCTCAACTTTGTTCCAGCTCTGTATTCCAGGGACTGTCCATCTCCAAATCCCTGGGGTCAGTTTGAGCATGGGGTGGGGGACTTTGCCTTGGCCTGGGAAAGACATGGGAGGGCAGGGAGGACAGTGGCTGCAGAGTAAATCTCTGGATTGTCTCTCTGGAGGTAACATCATCGATGAGCTGCTTAAGCAGTCACCTGCTGCCAAACCAGACATGTTACAGCCCCAGTTCACCCGTCTCTACCCCAGAGATTCTACAGTCTCTGCAGATTCCAAGGACTTTTCAGAACGTTCATTATCTGTGAGTTCTGCTCAGCTGACTGACAGAAGCAAAGTGGAGAAGAAGCTGATCAGCGACTCAGAGCAGACTGATAGTCTGGGGAGGATGACACTGTTAAACACGGTTTAACAGACTCAAAACAGAGAAGGCTGAAGCTGGGTGAGGGATCGTGCCCAGTAATACTGACAGCCTGCTTGGGAGACTGAACAGTTTGATGTGCAAATACACGAGATACCACATTTCTGGGCAAGCATCGGCTCCCTGCCCTTCTGCAGGGTGTTTATAGGTGTGAGGACAGGTTAAAATCAAGATAGCTTGAGGGATGTGAACAGTGAGCTTCTCACTGCTATTGAGCAGGACGGGACCTGCTGAGATGGAGGTGGAATTAACACCTGGAGAGCCTTCTCCATAGCCACAGGAGGAGGAACAGGCAGCTGGAGAGGAGCTGAAATTGCAGTGAAGGTGCTAAAAAGGAAAGGAAGAAAAGTAAGGAAGACAAGGAAGGAAGGGAGGGAGGATCCAGTGCCGTCCTCCTGCTGCTTGGAGAGCAGGGCCTGAGCTCTCTGCCCTCAGGGCTGCTGCCATCTGTCCTCCCACCACAGTGCTGCTCTGGACTTGTCAGACTCCCTCCATTCTCCGAGGTGGCTGAAGTCTCCCTGGAAGCCCCATGTCCCTCTGACCACCCTGACCACCTCTAACCACCCTATCTAATTCCCCTTTGGAAAATCCTCCCCTATTTTAGAACACCCAAACCTCAGTTTAATGGGAAAACCACTGAAATCCTGCCCCAGCAGCTGCTTGTTTCTCAGTGCACCTCCTTTGTTCCACTCTCCCGTTTGTCAGGCATGTCAGTGTGATCTGTTTGGTCTTTAAATAGATTTATAGGAGAATGAGCAGAGGAATCTCCCAGCAGCTGTATCTGATAAAGCGAAGCCCCTCACCACACAGCAGTCAGTGCTACTTTGCTGCCCCCAGCCCCTCTGAGATGAAAGGAGAAAGCACTTGTCTTGAAGACAAAGAGCCCCCAAAGTCCCTGGCATCAGCCTGGGAGGAGAATTGACTAGCAGTGAGCAGCAAAGCTAGTTTCTCTCACACACAGTGCTTTCCAAGTCAGCGGGATCTGTGTAAAGATTTCTCCTCAAACGAGCGCAGGAGCACGACCAATGCAGAGAGGAGACATCGCTGGAGGCCGTTTACCCTCCTGCACAACAAGGGAGATGCGCAGGCCAGAGGTGTAACTCAAGGCATGTGTTTTGGCATGCAAAGGCAGGTTTGTTTTTTATTTCTCTGGATCCACTACATTAATTATGAGGCTCTACATCAAGTCTGCTATTGCAAGTCTCAGGAGAGAGGGAAGAGGTTCATCGGTTCTCACACACGTCCAGAAATAGGGAGAATGGAGTTTCCCTGCTATGTGTGTCCAGAGACACCTCATTTCAGAGCCTCGCTGGCTTTTCTGGCCATGCTGGGGGCTGTGCCATTGCTCCCAGCCGCATCACTAGGAAGGAGGTGATTATGTGGTAATCTCAAGCTTCATTGGAAAAAGCCAATTATTTGTTTTGGAGAAAACATGGAAAACCTGAGCCCTGCAGACTCAAAACCCAACGGGCAAATAGAAGGAGGAAATAAAGCAGATGGCTGTTGTTGCTGCATTTTCTTGTATCGTCTCTGTTTTCTTCCCAATCACGTTCACGCTACTCGGTGGCTGCTATCGCTCCTAAATGTCCTGATGGTCTGAGACTTGGTGGTGGCTGGCAGCAAGCTCACAGGGGAGAGCCAGCCCCAAGCAAGCACTGTCACTTCATTAGCTATTTTTAACAGCAACAAAGATCTTGACTTTTAACTTGATCCTTCTCTGTTTATGGAGGAGGAGGATGCCTCGCTCATTGCTTCTGAACTTTTGGCATTAAAAACCAGATTATTTTTTATTTTGCTTCCTTCTGCCTCAGAAAGGAGGATAATTTTCATAACTTCTCTCCTGCTGTGAATTTACCGCAGGGTTAAGTGGTTCGATGCTCTTTAGAGGGCTTCAAGAGAGTCGGCAGGAGAGGGAAGCATTGCATTTCATGATGGTGTTACTTGCTGTGGAGAGAAGGAGGGGGTGATGCCTGATCGTGATTGCCAGCCACTCCACAGGCATGAGCAGAGCCTAGCACCGCTGTTGTGCAGCAGCATCACACATGCTAAACACCTGCAGAAAATCTGCGATGGGGCAGAGCCTTGCTGTCCTCCCCAGCTAGTTCCAGAGTACAGAGCTCCTTCCCAAACCAGATCATTCTCTATGATTCTGCATGGGTGGAGCTGTACCCATTTCTCCCTGGGGAAAGCAAACCCAGCAGGACTGCAAAACCTGAGATTGAATTTTTCATAGAATCTTAAAATCATAGAATGCGTTGGGTTGGAAGGGACCTCCAAAGGTCATCTAGTCCAACCTAGCCTAGGTCCTTACACTAAGCAGGGCCATTCAACCTGACTTTTCACTGCCCACCTTGAATCTTGGACTGGTTTTGTCTCTTTCTCTAAGCAAAAGGCAGCAGGGTTTGTTGTCATCTTTGCTCCATCCCTCTGTAAAGAACCTCCACAGCCAGTCTCTGTGCTGGGGGATGGTGTAACACAGGTGAAAACCCCATCTCCATTTAGATTTGTTTGCTTATACAAGGAAATAAAACCTGAGGGCCTGTACCTCTCTATGGCATTTCCTTCCAGCTGTGCATTGAATAAGGATCTGGGCAACCAGCTCACAGATGTGAATTGTGCTGGCTGGAGGTGCTAGTTGGTGTCCATGACCTCTCCAGCAGTGATCACAGGTCATCCATAATTTGGTCCCCGCAGGTCAAGCTTGTTGACTGTAGGGCTCTACTCCCAGCCGTCACTGCACTGATTCCAGCAGCAGCAGGTTGCAGCTGCAGCTGGCCAAGGTGACCCTGTGTGAGGAGGGGACAAGCACAGGACAAAAACAGCCCAAGGCTGTGGTTTTGTGGGTTGACAACAGCAGTGTCACCACAGGAGTTAGCGATGGTAAAGGCTAGATTTGTAGGTGATTGGTGTCTCTTGCTGTCGTTCTCTTTCTGAGGACATTCACGTGGATTTATTCCCTTCCCTGTTGATTTCTCAAGGTGTTTTCAGGATGTTAAAAACATTGATTTTCACTGCACAGACTGATTCCCTGGGGTCCCACAGTGCAGAGGGGCCATCAAAAAGCAGATGGCCGGAGAGGCTTTCCTGCTTTTCGTGCTGCTCCGCATTGCTGCTTTTCCTCAGCACCATCCTTGTGAGCACTGCTGGCTCCTGCACTTGCACCCTGCCAGCCTTCAGAATGGAGGTTAATCAGGGCTGGGGTATCAAGACAGAATCATCTCACAAGGAGACAGAACTGCAGCTCATCAGCCTCACCCTGCCAGCCGATGTCTCCCTGTGAGTTCTGCAATTCAGCAATCACTTGAGCTTCAGACAGTTATTCTCCACTCAGACGGATCTACCTGGCTCTCCACTACAAA
Source organism: Upupa epops (assembly GCA_013397515.1). Lineage (NCBI taxonomy): Eukaryota > Metazoa > Chordata > Aves > Bucerotiformes > Upupidae > Upupa > Upupa epops. The sequence goes on along the minus strand of VZRI01010129.1, from coordinate 22,567 downwards.
CTGGACAGGAAAAGTTTCCACTGACTGAATGAGATAAATTAGAGTGTGCAGATGGAATCAGATATAGTTATCTGTCAGTGCTGGAGGGGGCTCAGAGGGGTCTTAACCCTCTGGAGGTATTTGCACACACAGAGCTTTGCTGCAGCAATTTGGTGGCTCACTAGCTCCAAGGTAGCTTGTGTATGCATGCAAACCACACCAGACATCTCAGCATCAACCCTATCCCCTCTGCCCAGTTTCCTGGGCTCTGAGATGGAGCAAAGCAAGTGCGTAACTCAAGTCTTCAGGTGCTGTCCAAGCTGGTGGCTTTTCCTTGGGTATATATATGGATCCAGGCATCTCCCAGATCATAGAATCATGGTATCAACAAGGTTGCAAAACATCTTCAAGATCATCCAGTCCAGTCGTTCACCCTACATCCCCAACCACTAACCCTGAAACACCCTGGCTGTTTGTTGAACCCCTCCAGATATCAGCTCCAAGAGATGCCTTTCGAAACTTTCGTCCTCCCCTTCCTTTCATGCTTGTTTGCCACCCCCTTTAGAAGAGGCAAAAAAAAGACTCTTTTTTACGTAAATCAATTTTGATGGAAAATAATACTTTCTTAAGGCATTTAGGAGCCATTTAGCTTCCCAGTTGCCAAGGCTGCCATATAAATTTGTCACCAGCATGACGCTGTTATCTAACAGCTTCCAAGGAAGTGGCACAAAATAAGAAAAACACCTTCATAAGAAATTCCAAAATTGTTTGTCTGATGCTTTCAGTTCAGACAGCTATTTTGGAGTAAAAAAACAGGAAAAGCAGCTAAAAAACATCCATACTTGCTTTTTATGCTTCTTTTTCCTGCTCATGTCTCTGCGCAGAGGAGGGTTTAGACAGAAGCAGGTACCATAGAATAATTGAATCATTAGGGATCAGAAGGGACCTCGAAAGATCAGCTAGTCCAATCCTCCTGCCACAGCAGGATCACCTGGGCCAAGTTGCACAGGAACAGATCCAGG
>VZRI01010129.1:4304-18367 GCA_013397515.1 Upupa epops | reverse complement strand
GTGTCATCAGCAAACTTGCTGACAGTGCCCCCTAATCCCTCATCCAAGTCATTAATGAATAGATTGAAGAGGACTGGTCCCAGTACCGATCCTTGAGGGACCCCACTAGAGTTGGGACTGTTCAGTCTGCAGGAGAGGAGGCTTAGGGGAGACCTGATTTCCCATTACAACTCCCTAGGAGAAGGCTGCAGGGAGGCCTGTGTTGGCTTCTTCCCCATAACTGCTGACAGGACCGGAGGAAATGGCCAGCAGTTGCTCCAGGGGAAGTTCAGGTTGGAAACTGGGAAAAAGTTCTGTAGTGAAAGAGCAGTTAAACCCTGGAATGGGCTGCCCAGGGCAGTGGCGGAGTCCCCCTCCCTGGAGGAGTTCAAAAGGCACTGTGGGCCATTGTCTGGTGGTCAGAGGTGTCAGACTGAAGGCTGGACTTGATTATCTTGGAGGTCCTTTCTAACAATGATTCTGTGATTCTGTGGCAAGTGATGTGAGGAAGGGGCACATGTCTGCTGACTCTGGCTTCTGCTTAACATCAAACCTCTGACTACACATTCTAGGGGTAGGTGTACTGGCCATGGCTCTACATGGGTAGATGTAGATGGTCCATGTGTGAGCAGGATCCTCTGTGGTTGCATCTCGGTGCTCCAAGGTTGCATCTCTCTGCCCCAGTGGCTCTTGCAGAAGCTGGAGCCAACAGCAAAGCTGTGGCTGCCCCCTGCCCTCAAGGGGCCCCTACCTCAAGGCTGCCACAGGTGAAAACTTCATGAATTGGATCCAGGGGAGACAAGATCCAGAGGTGGTGGTAGGTCTGAGCACGGAAACTGGGAACAGAGATAACTCCAAAGGGGTTGAAACTGGGGAAGAAGCAGGGGATGGACAGGGAACTGGTGGGGTGGAACATGCAACTCCACCCAGAGATTCATAGGATGTGCAGGATCAGTTCCACAAAGGGATGAGGGAGAGGTAAGATGGTGAGAAGGTCCAGGAGTGGGAGCCAGGGCAAAGGGAGGGAGCACATGAGGTAATCAGGGAGTGGATAGTGCCAGGGACTGTAGGGGCTGCTTCAGCATCAGAAGGAGAGAGCAGGGCAGGTATCACGTGCAGAGGTGGGCAGGAGGGGCTGTAGCCTCTGGCATCATTTAATAGCAAACTGGGGGCACTTCCCAGAGAGATACTACAGGGAATCACGGCTGACTAACGTCCAAGCACTATCTCTGTGTCTGAGGGCAGTGAGGGCAGTGAACAGTGGAGCATCCCCACTCTTGTTAGGACAGCACTACTCCAGTCCCACATCTGATGCCACTTGCAGGATCCTGCGGCTGGTTGTGCTGTTACCCTGTTTGTTACCCGCAGTGGCACGTTGGTTAACCGCTTTGCTAACCGTAGGGGTGTGTAGGAAAAACTCTCAAAAGTGATAAAAATAACTATGGGAAAATAATTCTCATAAAATAGGAAGCAAGATTTGAAAAATTCCAAACTCAAATATTAATGTTTCCAACAAAAAATATCCTCCAAAAGCATTTTTCCAGGAGATGTTGCAATTCATATCTTGGCATTAAAGAAAGCGTTCCAGCAACACAGACCTTGTGAGCTCAAGCCAGTTTTATCCTCATGTTATAAGTGGGAAACTGAGCCCCACAGATGGGGAGTTGCCCTTATTTCCATTATTAAGATGGTGATGGGGGCCAGGAACCTCTCCAGTTAACCCAGAGTCCCTGGGTATGTCTATCCAGTAGAGATGAACCTTTAATTTTCCATCAGATGCTGAATGTCCTCTTTCAGCTTAGCTTCATGCCTCACCTAATACATTTCACTTATTTCACTGGAGGAGACGTGGGAATTCTCACTGATCTTAGAGAAAATTGCTTTTCCTTGTGCTCAGAATAATTAGGAATGCAATTTCTCTCCCCTTAATTATGAATGCAGGAGGATAAATTTGCCTTCTCAAATATTTATTGTTCAAAACCAGGTAGTAGGAAGCAAAGTCCTGGAACTGCAGCCTAGGAAATATATCCCCTGGTTTCCAGCGTAATGATTTAATCTGCTATTCTGCTCCTCAGATCAGTTTTCCTATTCAATGTGCAGCACAAATTCACCAGGGATAACACAAACTTTTACTGCTACTGGCTTCAGGGCTACGAAAGCCTGGAGTTTCAGTCTCCTGGCTTGGCTATCGAAGCTTAAGTGTCTAACATCCCCATACAAGGCTAGAATTTATTCTCTGAGCTTATCTATAAATCAGTGACAGCACAGTGTCCGTTCTGCTCATGCCCGCCTGTAGTTTATGGGGAGCAGCCATCCAGAGTTTGACTAATATGTGAAACTATTTCTGTCCATCTGGTCCAGCAGGCCAGGCACTCGTGTCAGAGGAGAGCAGCTCTTCCAAGGGCTGCCTTTGTTCGTAATAAATCTCCCATTAAAACCAAACAGATGTGGAGGGTGGATGTTTCACGCAGACCTTCGGTCGCATCCTGCATTGTTACCCTGGACCAAGACTTCCAACTCAGCTCTGTGGAAGATTCCCAGCATTCTTGGATTGCTTCAAATCGAAGCCCACTGAGAAAACATCTCTGTGCTTTTGGACTGCTTGACCTGTTGGGTCATGAAAATAAACATGTGAAGGGAAGGCATATTTCTATTAAATTCATATTTGCAAAACCCAGGGGCTCCTTTCTTGCTCTCACTCAAGGGGATGATCCCATAGCAGGAGCAGGGGCCTGGCCTTTTGACTTTTTGGGCAACTTCAGATCCTCAGGGGCAAGAGATGCCAGTGAGACACTCTGGGGAAGTTATCAGAAGGAGAAGGGAACTTCAGAGATAAAAACACTGATTTCTACTAATGCAAGGCATGCTATGTACCAGCTTCACGGTGATGTGGCCCCACAAAGCAACTACTTCTCTAGGATTGATCTTGGTTTACAGAGATACAGGCCATTGGAAAGCAGAGGGGTTCTGTGTGGCCATCCCAAGGACAAACTGCTGACCATTCAAGGGGGATCTGCTTGTATGGTTAAACACAAAGCATAGAGGGATCTTTTCTGATTATAATTTTTGAATTAAACTTATCCTCCTGTCTGGCAGTGGCAGTTAATTGCTAGCAAGATTGAAGTATCAGTAAACAATTCTGCACACAGCATGTTTGAAGCACAAACAGCACTGAGAAGAGGCTAGCCAAGATGATGACCAGCATCACCCTCTCAGCTCCTACACAAAAAAAAAGGCACCTTGTTGTCTTGATGATCATGGGATGATCATGTCTAAACAGTCTCTCTCAGGATACAGTACTGTATATCTGGATTTGAGACCTCCACCTACTTCTCAGCTCCTACACGGATGCTGGTCATAATACCACCCCGGAGCTGTGAACTTCAGGGCCAGAGGAAAGCTCATGAGAGAACTCAGCAGTAGCTCTCCAGGAGTAGCTCGTCTTATTTGGCCTCAGGCAGAAAACAGGCTATAAAGTTTCACCCATCTGCCTCTGTTGGACTAAAGCATCTCAACCAGAAAAATACCCAGGCTCAACACGGAGATTGTGAGGAACAACGACTTGACTCTACATGATCCCTGGCTCTAGAAGCAGGAGCCATGTGCCCAAGAGACTGATGCCTGGCCCTGAGCCGATCTTCCTGCTGGCGAGGACTGAGGTGCCACTACAGAATGACCATTTCTCTGCTCCCTCACCAGCCCTAAGAGAATGTTTATAATGTTTATACCATGGCATGAACATGCTCCACTCTGCAGCTTCTTAAGAGCTGCTTTACTTATAGGAGTAGCTGGAGGCCCCAGTAGCCTTGTCCCAACGTACTGTGTGCACAGTGAGAAATGCTCCATCCTGATGGACCTCCAGGTTCTGTGGACCAGAGACTCAAAGGATGGGAAGAGGACAAGAGAAAATCTCTTCCCTAAGGGTGACAGGGGGTGTGAAATTGGGAATGGCAAGAGAATGCTGAGGAGCACAGGAGTATGGGAGTCACTGGACATCTGCCCTTTCCATGTCCCAGACATGACAGGACAGCCAGGACCCATTTACAACCCATCTATCTCTCAGAGCTCATGGCTGCCTCTCAAAGCATCCAGGCACCAGCACATGGTGAGCCTGATCCATCCTTTAGTCACTGCTCCAGTGTGGCCAGAACGAGGATGCAGCATGCCCCACGTCTCACACATCCAGAAGGTAAAGTCCTCTTGCTGCTCTATTTCCTCTGGCAGTGAGTGGAGAACCCTCACAGACCTGGAACTCTTTTTTCCGTAAGTGAATGAGGGATGTTCTCCTGGGGTTGCCTTTCGTGTTTGGCAGGTGTGATGGATAGAAAAAGGGAAAGGAAACCACTTCTCTCTTGACAGTCTTAGGTTTAGCTTGTCCAAGATTTCCTTTCCAAATCTGTGCTCTGCAAACAACACTCACATTTATTACATCAATCGCACAACACTCAAGCAAGCTGGGACTAGACATCCCAAGCTGAGACATCATGGGCCTCCACCTCTTCGGCTCCAGCAGAATTCATAATTCCAGCTGAGACTAACATCATGCAGCTTGTGACACTCTGGTCCTGAGCAAGGCCAACGCACCAGTGTGTTGGTGCCACACAGACAGATGTGCTAACTCAGAGATGTCAGGTTTGTTCTTTTCTAGGGCCCCACGTAATGTTTTCTTGTTCAGTCAAGGGTTTCACATGGAAGTCAAAAAAACTTCCACTAGCTTTGCTGTGGAACCAGCAGTTCGCACACGTGGAAGCTTTCTTGCCAGCTCCCCTAACCACTGTTGGTAGGGGCTGCTGTGGGGCCTTTTGGCCAAGACTATGAGGCTGAGAACCTCTTGGGAGGGTAGTTGTCTTGAAATTGCTATAACAGCCCGATTTGGGTTGCCTGGAAAAAGTGAAAGAACAGTCTGTCTTTCTCCTTCTATTTGAGAAAAAAGGTAAATGACCCTGTCTGGGTCTGTTGTGCTGGTTCCCTTTGGATAGGCAGGAATTCAGCATCACAGGAGTGAGTATCTGGAGATGTCTTCAGCAAGGTGGACACGTCTGCTGACTGGCTGCAAAGAGCACTCCCAACCCCAGATTCCTGAAGGAGCTCCGGCCCCTCAGCCTCTCCGTTGTCCCTCCAGTCACTGTCACAGACCCACACAGGCCACGTGTTTGCTTGGTCATCCTCACAGATCCTGCAGCTTTATGCAGCCTTTGGCCCATGTGCCTACATCATGTCTTTGGGATCCAGAAGTACCCAGTCTGTTCTATATGCTAGCACATGCCACCCACAGCATCCTACACCATCCAGTCCCACATTCCACCTCCATCATCTGGGCAGTGGGAAGCACTGGGAAATTCCTGCACATTCTCCAGCCAGTCCAAAGAAACGTTGCCATGCGCCTGCATGTGCGTGAGGAGCATTTTCCTCCTGTCTTGGCCGTGCTGGGGCAAGACAGTAGTGCAGGTCCAAGAATCAAGGTTTCCCCAATGGTTCCCTCTGCCTGATCCTGGCAGATACGATCCAAGCACCTGAGTCCAAGCAGAAGGGTTAAACAAAGGTGTAGCTGGCCCTGTGAGTGGAACTGTTACCACATGCATGGCAAACACAGATTAAAGGACTGGCGAGACCATCTGTGCTTCTTGAAACCTGCCCACACGCTTTCTTATGTCTCCAAGGGACGCTTCCTTCTCCCTGGCCAGGTGACAGTTTACCTCTAGGACCTGTTGCTGGATGAAGCAGGGAGATGTTATCATCCCCCTGCCCTCCCCAAGTTTGCACTCTGCTCCCCAGGTGTTGCTCTTACAGCTGATTTGTTTCTGCACCTCCATTAACGCTTTCTAAGGAGGCTTAATTTAATTTTTCAACAGTTGTTATCTCCCATCTACAAACACCTCCAGTCTGACACATTATATCCTCCGGGTGCTGGTGAGCAGCAGAGAAACCAGCATTACTAAAGTGAAAGTGCCCTGCTAGACCTGCAAATAGAGCTGCGTCTGTAATCCTTGCTGCTGTCCTGATGTGACTCACAGATACTGAGCATCGCTGCCAACTTGCAGAGCTGTTCAGAGAAAAAACCTCCCAGAGCTGGTCCTCCCTCAGGAGGCTGCTTCCAGCTGTAGCACCCAGGTCCCCACCACCTCCAGGTCCTGCTGCTTTGCCTTCTGACAGATAGCAGTTGTCTGAGGTCTTTTTCATCTTCATGAGGGCTGCTTCCAGCTTTTTATAGAAGTTTTGTTGTGATGACCTTGTCCACCTCCCCTCCTTTCACAGTCTTTATTGCCCATTCTGCCATCCTGTTGCCCAGGACATTTCCTCAAGGCCAGGTTAGATGAGGCTCTGGGCAACGTCTTGTGAGAGGTGTCGCTGCCCACAGCGGGGGGTTGTGTGATTTATGAAGTCCCTTCAAACCTAAACCAGTCTGTGATTCTATAATTCTGTTTGTCCAAATTAGTCTTCCACTGGTTTCACCCATGCAAAGGATCTTTAACAAACATGTTAGGTCTGGCTTTGCTGATGCTCACCAGGGTTTTATGCCACATACCAGTGCTCTTGATTCTCCAGGACTGGCTTGCAGGCAGGTCCCAATGAACTTTATACTCCCCGTGTCTCTTCCAAAGAAATGTCCTCCAAGAAACCACTGCTCTCCAGCATCTGTCCACACTTGGTACCTCACAGAATGGATGTCCTGGCACCAGTCTTTTCTGTAGTGAAGAGTTCCATTCAGATCCAGTATCTTCTTTGGAGCCAATTTTTGCTCCCAGATACGGATGTTTCTCAGGACACTCTGGTACAGACAGGGAGCAACTGCCAGCTCCCTGCTCCTCCTTCCCATTGCTTTGGGTCACTGAGACCAGAGCTTGGAAACTTCCAGATTCTTGTGCTAAATCCTGTAGCTGAAAATGCCTGAAAGTGAGAGTCCTCTGCCCTACTTTTAAGCTTTAAATGTCACCAGGAGAGGCTGTAGAGATCAGGAACCATCTTCAGATGGGGAGTTACCAGCCCTCCTTGTAAGGCTGCCATGAGGAGATCCACTGCCTTCAGCAGAAGCCAAGGGGTCTGGTTAAGGTTTGGTTTGACTCTTGGGCATTACATTAGGGAAAGCGGATCTCCCTGCAGATGTTGTGGGATATGGGAATTCCCCTTGTTCTTTGTTTATCTCAACCCAAAACCGCAGCCAGCAGCCAGCTGTGGTTGGGGAAGACTGTGGTCATCTGCTGCAGTACGTGCTGGTGTGCTGAGTTTGGGGTTGCTTGGGATGGCTGAAGATCCCTTTCTCAGCAAAAGAAAAAGACCCTGAGAAGCCCCCAGTCACAGCAGCTGTGTCAGGAAGAGCTGTGAGACACACACTCACCCTGCTGGGTTCTGCTACCTTACATGGAACACGCTGAGTAAGACAGATCCTGATGGGACTGAGCTTCACACATTTCCAAATCCGTTTTAAAAAGTTTTGATAGCAAATTCAAGTGAGATGACACTTTAACTGGAAATAACAGCAGCAGAGAAATCAACAAACTTCAAGCCTTGGAATCTGTTCCCTCATTTTCATCAGATCCAGCACATCCGTCTCAAACTGTCTGGAGCAGACGCTCTTGTGCAATTTTTTTATCCCAGAAGATACCACAAACAGATTCTGTTTCAAATTATGAAGTAATAGAAGAAACCTCCCCACACTGCTGTTTTTATATCAGCAACTCCAAGCTTAAATCCACTCCCAATAATCATCAAAAAGCAATTCGGGTCAGATTTTACAACCTTTTAAACATATTACCTCTGTGTTTTCAATCTAATAATCGGTCCCATATTCTATTCCTATACGGAGGCACGGTCATCATGTTCTGCAGATGTTTCTGAGTGTGGCCATAGCTGTAGTCTCTGCTGATGCAAGGACTAATATGTAACGTGTGGTCTCTTCTCACATATAACGAGGGACAGGACAAGAAGAAACAGCCTCAAGTTGTATGAGGGGAAGTTTAGGTTGGACAGTGGGAAAAACTTCTTCCCATTTTCACTCTTGCTCCAGTTCCTTCTTTGTTGTGTGTGCAAAGGAAAATCACCAAAAATTCATGCTCTGGGGAAGTGTCCCTGTGACCCACGGGTGGTTGGGCATCCCTCTCACCTCCCAAAGATCCACTTTACCCTGCTACAGGACTTCTGAGTTTGCCAAAGAGGAGCTGGCAAACCTATTGGCCACAGCCTGGTGATTTCCAGTCCTATGGAGTTCCATTCAGGACTAAAGGTGTGAGCTCCCTGCATTTCACCAAGCCCAAGATGCTCTGCACTCTCCATCACTTACAGCTTTGACTTTGTCCACTCCCAAGTACTACCTGGGGAAAAGGGATACCTCAGGAATTTACATGCTGTGATACCATGGAAACAACACGATACCTGCTGAAATGGGCCAGGGAAGAGGAACCATTTTTCCAAATACTCACAGGTACCAAGGTCTGTTTCAGAAAGTCTTCAGGCAGGACCTCATCCTGCACAAACCAGCACTAAGGTGTGAGGAGCAGCTGTTCCACGTGTTCCACCATGACCTGCACACCCTACTCCACTAAAGATGGCAGACGTTAGGGCCATACCTGCTCTTTGCTTAAGCTGCTTTCAAAGTGAGGAACCTAACAGGAGAAAGTCCCAGAACCTCCCCAGAGTCTCAGCAGTATGAGTGCCGCTCCTTATCTCTGTGCCTGAGCTCCCAGCAGTAAGGCTGAAGCAAGGGTAGTCTGACACTGATGGAGGGAACACATCCACCATGTCCTGCCCCAGCTCAAGATGCTGCCACACATCCCAGAGACACTTTCCCCCTACATCTATTCATCTGTAGGGTACACTCACCTACTCATCTACATCTGATCAGGTTCTTCATTGCAAATCCCTCTCTGACAGTCACTTAGAGCTTTCTCCTTCAATTACTGCCAGTAAATTCATCTGTCTGGGGCATCACAGGAGGTGTTAGAAAACCAAGGCTACCTGACTCAATTGAGAGGAACGTGAGTGGGCATGTTTACTTGCTGGACAACCACAGATGCAAGGTTTGTGAGGACAGGTTTAAGGCTGAGGGCTTGATTTACCTTGGAAGAACCTGTCAGAAAGAGCAGAAACCCCTGTGTTGTCCATGGTGACAGGAGAAGGCCACAGACCTCCTGCTGCAAAGGTTTAGTGCTGCAGGGTAAAGTGTCTGCGGTGCAGCATCCTGAGCAGTCCTGGGATTTACCAGCCAAGCCAAGGGGTGTTGGGAATGATTGTGATGGGGCAATGATTGGTCAAGGTCCCTGGGAATGGTCCTTGCCATCATGTCACACTGGAAAGTTTTAGCAGTATGAAGGTCCCTGATGTGTCCGCAGAAAACAACCTGTGAGCGCTGCCAGGGCTTGTGCTCTGAGAGCAGTGGCCAGGTTTCATACATCAGCCATCCCTTCCTAGATGGCTCCAGGTGCTGCACAACCCCCACAGCAGCTCCTCTGGGAATATTCTCAAGTCACTTGTTGGGATAGGAACAGGTTTTCTGGAAATCTTCCAGCCCTTCTGCCTGAAATGAGGCCATCCAGGCACTGAAGGAGCAGATACTCACAGAACCTTAGAAACACAGAACTCACTCAGCTCCAACCCCCTACCATGGGCAACGACCCTGTCACCAGATCAGTTTGTAAGATGGCAGATCCAGCCTGGCCTTGAACACTGCCAGGCATGGAGCAGCCATAACTTCCCTGGGCAGCCTGTTCCAGGGCCTCAGGAATTTCTGCCTCAGATCTCACCTACATCTCCCCTCTTTCAGCTTGAAACCATACTCATTGTCCCATCACTAGAGTCCCTCATAGAAGCCTCTTCAGTTTTCTTGTAGTCCACCATCAGATACTGGAAGACCCATCTGCAAGTGAAACCCCTCCAGCTGCTCCCAGCCCCATAGCACCCTTCCTCTAAGGTCAGAGGCTGAAGCAGCCTCTGAGGGTGGTTATGTCAGGGGATCAAATCAAAGGGAAAGTTCTGAAGGATTTCTTCTCTAGATTTATCTCCTACACTGATGGTAGACCTCAACACCACACCGAGACACTCACCCTCCCTTCGTTTGGTCAGAAGTTCCTCTGACACCAGGCTGGGATTAACTGCCAAGCCCTGTGCAAGGACAATGAGTCCTGCCTGCTTGGATGAGCTGCTCTAGCAGAGAGAGATGAAGCATCACTGCCCTCTACCTCACTCTGCACTCCAGACCCCGGGGGGAAGGGGCTGTGGTGCCCACATGTTTGCTATTAAGCTGCAGCAGCAGCGTTTCCAGGGATGGGTCTGCAAAGCCCAGGGAAGCTGCCAACAAGCATCGTCAGAAGTGTGTTCAGCGTTCAACCACCCTTGGCAGCCAAGTCCTGCTGGCTAGCTCTGATGGGTTCCTTGGCTTCCCCTCTCCGTGTTGGTGGTTTTGAGAAGCTGAGCAGCACTGCAGGGAGCTGATGTGCTGTTGGCTCATAGCCTTCATCTGGGGGGTTTGGAAACCCTGGGGATGGGCCCCTCAGGACAGATAATGGGGAATATGATTTGCTAAAAAAAAACTAGGCTTTTGATTACAAATATTCAGTGGTGCTCAGTGGGCAGGATAAAGCCCCTCTCTTCTGCAGGCTGAGAGCTCAGGGGTTCTATTTGTTGGGTGAGCAGTCATTTTCTATGGAAACAGTGTTTTCTGCTGGGACGATAAGGAGTGATTTTAGGTCAGAAAAGTGTTTAGGTGGAAAATTCCTCACTGGCTGAGAACGTTCCCCCAGTTTCCCTGGAGAATGTGGGGAGTCAGGAAGGGAAAAGCAGCAGCAGAGAGTTTAACCCAGCTACAAAAGAGGCTCTCAGCACAGTCATGAACTAGAGCAGCCTCCTCACCATTGCCCCAGGGACTGGATGGGAACCTAGATAGCTTGTGGAGTGGCAGATTGCATGTGGGTAGATCAGCATGGAGAAAGAAAGAAACACATGGGGATCGACAGGAGAGGGACAAGTCGTATTTCTGGTTTAGGACTTGACAAAACAGCTGTGGACTCTCTTCCTCATCACTTCCACAGTGAAAATTTGGATAAATTGAAGGCGAGGGTGCCCAAGTCACATGTCACAGCAAAATCAGTTCGTAGGAACTAAACAGTGCCCGCTTGCTCCATGAACCATCTCCCAGGTTCTTTTCTGCCACAAAGAAACCTGCTGGCAACGACCAGGGAGGTCAGGTAACTCACTCAAACATATGATTTCTCTTCATTTAATGGTGGTCTTTGCTCTGAAACACTGCAGGTAGGGATCATTCCCACCCAACCACTCATTACTGACCTTGGAAGAAAGATCCTTAGGAAGGTTTACCCATCTTTCTTTTGGAGTGTGAAAACAATGCACTGGCAAAGGTGCCAGGTGACCCTGTGGCCTCTGACCTGCTGCACTGTGACATCTCGGTTGAGAAAGTTGGGGCTGTTCAACCTGAAGAGGAGAAGATTCTGGGGAGACCTTTTAGCAACCTTCCAACCCCTGAAAGGGGCTGTCAGAAGTCTGGGGAAAACAGTTCCCAGGAAGACTGGACAGTAAGACAAGAGGTCTGGTTTGAAGCTGGAAAAGGGCAGTGAGGCTGGACAGGAGGACAAAGCTGTTGAATCTGAGGGTCGGAGATCCCTGGAACTGGCTGTGCAGAGGGAGGGTAGAAGCCCCATTCCTGGAGTCATTCAGGGTCAGGATGGATGGGGCTCTGGGCAACCTGGTCTGGTGAGTGATGGCCCTGCGTTTTGTAAGGGCATTGGACTGGAGGCTCTTTGAGGGTCCCTTCCAACCCAACACCTTCTGTGATTCTATAAACCAGGGAACCAGGGACTCCAGCAGTTTGGAGAAGATTCTCTTCAGGCTGGTTGGAGAGGGTTTGTAGGAGGGCAGGAAAATACTCCAAAAAAAGTCCCTCTTTTAGCCCAATTAAGATAAAATTGAGAAGTATATTGCACGGATAAATGCTTTTTTCCAGGTCTGGTTAGGGAATTAAGTGACCTGGGCTGTCCCCAGCTCTGCAGTTGCCTTCCCTGAGTTGGTAGTTACCAGAAGAATCTCTCAAGGGGCAGAAAAAGCAGGAAAGAAGACTGCCATGGAACAAGCTGTTGCTCTTCAAATAACTTGCTAAAAACTCTGTGTTCTGCCTGACTTTTTCTCTGATGATGGTGTGGTGTTGGCACCACTGCATCTGAGGCCTGGTCTCTTGCTGACAGCCCAGCTCTCGCCAGAAAAGCCAAGAATAACCCCAAATGGGAGTCATTAATGGTTTGAAAACATGCTGGTGACAAAAAACAGAGTAAACTGGAGGGCAATGAGGATGCTCTTTGTAAGGACTAATCAAATACTCTATGGGGCATGGCAGCCTCCTGGGGGGATTTGGTGGGAACACCTGCATCACAGTATGATGGACAGTAGGGACAGCAGGACTGAGGAGGAGGGAGGACATGGGCAATGAGATGGTTGTTAACCCAATGAAGCAAAGTGATTTGTGATCCTTGGGCAGTTCCAGAACAGGAGTGAGGAAGGTGGTAGGTATACACCTCTAACAGGAGGTGGTAGAATTCCTTCTGATAGAATCACAGCAGCCTTGATTGGAAGGGATGTTGGAGATCTGCAGTCCCTTCTCCCTCTTGGAGCAAGACTATCACCATCCTTAGAGCAGGTCAGCCATGGTTTTGTCTGGCCAAGCCTTGAAAATCCACAAGGATGAGGACAGACTGTGGGAGCTGGGGAAGCAAATAATCCAGGGGACCTTAGAGCTGCCTTCCAGTACCTGAAGGGAACCTCCAGGAAGGCTGCAGAGGGAATTTTCCTAAGGGGATCCAGAGATAGGACAGGAAATGGTTTAAAACCGAAGGAGAGGAGGTTCAGACTAGATCTGAGGAAGAAGTTCTTCAGTGCAAGGATGGAGAGACTCTGGAATTGATTTCCTGGAGAGGCTGTGGCTGCCCCTTCCCTGGAGGTAGTGCTGGGTTGGATGAGGCCTTGAGCAACAAAGTCTGTTTGGGAGGTGTTGCTGCCCCTGGCAGGGGGGTTGGAGGAGATGAGCTCTGAGGTCCCTTCCAACCTGGGCCAGTCTGGGATTCCGGTAACATTTTGCCATCCTTACACAGGGATTTTCTTTCTGCAGTGGACGGTCATGTTACTACAGGTAAAAAACAAACCCTTGATTTCACATACTCCACCTACAATGAACTGGGAGCAGCCATGGTGAGTTCAAAGAGAATTGACTGCATAAGACACTGAAAGATTTATGCTTCTGTACTGTTTGTCTGCCTGCATCCTGGGAGCAGGAACACTGCCACGCTGTGCTCAAAACATGGTCCTTTTCAATTGCATGATTACATTACAGCTATGGGCCATGCTTGCATGAACACATTAGCAGGACTGGCATGACAGAGGGGGTTGCTCACTGCAGCCAGGGACAGCATCCATTGGGAGAACTGTGAACATGTTGGAACACAGGATTTGGATTCGAAATTATTTAGACAAATCGGAGAAATGGTTTGAAAAAATAGACCTGAATTCAGCAGGTATAAGTGCCAGGCACCACACACATGTCATTGCACCAGTAAGTTTCATAGATTATAGAATGGTTCAGGTTGCAAGGGACCTTAAACATCATCTAGATCCAACTCCCCTTCCATGAGCAGGGACACCCCCTACTAGACCAGGTTGCTCAAAGCTCCATCCAATCTGGCCTTGAACATTTCCAGGAAGGAGGCAGCCACAACCTCCCTGGTCAACCTGTTCCAGTGTCTCAGCACCCTCATCATGAAGAATTTCCTCCTGACTTCAAGTCTAGACCTCTCTTCTTACAGCTTGACACCATTACTCCTGGTGCTACCACTCCAAGCCCTTGGAAACAGCCCCTCCCCAGCTTTCCTGTAGCCCCCTTCAGGTACTGGAAGGCCACTGGGTTCCCTTTCCAAGTCATATTAATAGGTTTGACTTTTTTCTTGGACACTGTCCAAATGTCTGATCAATGACTAATTGAAGAAGCTTAAAATAGCTCTGGGCAACTTGAGTTTGTTGTTTGAGGGCGGAGACCTGTGGAAATCACAGGGATCCTTGCAGCTGAAGGCCTGTGGGCCTGGCTCTTTATGACA
>VZRI01010122.1:24704-53055 GCA_013397515.1 Upupa epops | reverse complement strand
CAGGCAGGGCTTGAACATCTCCAGAGAAGGAGACTCCACAACCCCCCTGGGTAGCCTGCTCCAATGCTCCATTACCCTCACTGTGAAGAAGTTCCTTCTGATATTTATATGGAGTCTCCTATGTTCCACCTTGTACCTACTGCCCCTTCAGTAAGTTCTTTCAACTTTTTAAGTACTTACTAGTGACAAATAATCAATATTGTCAAGTGGAAGGGCTACAGCACACTATGGCTGGTTTATGCAAGCTAACTTGGGGAATAAATATCAAGTGGGTTTTTTTTGAAGACCAAACTCAAACTAGGTAGGCTTACTTATCAAGTAGGCTGAGAAATACTGAGAAACTCTGGATGTGTATAAAATATTCTGAAGGAAAGGTTAGTGAGATTTGTCCTTTGGAAATGATCTTCCTTTGTAAGTCTCTCAAACACTCCGCATTACACACCACAGGAATACACAGATCTAGAATACAAAACGTGCAGCATGTTAAATCAAAACTAAACCTTATGTTTCTTCTAAGAAAGAAGGGAAAGTAGTACCAAAACGCCTATACCCTCAAATGTTTGTTCTTGAGTAAATGCATAATGTAAATAAAAGCTAGTAGCTACCTCGTCCCTCAAGACAATTACAACCCACAGAAAAATATGTATTTTTTTGAAAATTTACTGGCTGCATTACATAAGTATAACAATTGGTAGTAAAAATTTTACTTGAGTCATGTTTAATACATAGAAAACATTAAAATTACAATGATCAGACTCAATAGCTAAGCAATAAAGCAGAAGCTGTTGAGATAGTTACTCTCATCCTCTTTGTCCTGTATTTTCTTAATAAGAAAGAAGGAAAAAAAGGGGGAAGAGTAGTGGCCTGTTTAAGAGACATCTGGCACATACGCTACAGTTCCTCCCCGTCCTTCCACTCCATGAGAGGCATTCTACACCATGCTAGTTAGCTGAGCTCAGAGAACTGCCCCATACTCCTGCAATCACATAGAACTCGAAGCAATTTATAGGACTCCAGGGTACCAAATGCTCACTAACACACTTACCTCCAGCAGATGACACAAGTCTCACATGCCAAGCACTGGTGTGTTTTTCTTTTCCTTCCTTACAGGCAAGACCAAAACACAACTTTTGGTATAGGTAAAAAAATTTAAGCTACTGCTTTTATCATTTTTCTTAAACACAAAAAGAACCCCCTTTCTGTCATCAGTTTACTAACGCCTCTAAAACAGCCACACCAAACCCATTGTTCCCTGATAGAAGGTAGATGATAAACAAGGATAAAATACAAAATAACACTTCAATGCAGGACTGACTGTATTTCCAGGTCTTTTTCTTAATGTATACAGCAATTTAATACTTGTGATTTTGTGTTGCAAATTCAGACACATTTACTGAACCACCTTTTCCAAGGACTCTTTAACAGGCTGCTATCTAGAGGGGAAATCCTAACTAGATCAAATATCATTTCACTAGCAGGAAGGAAACCAAACTCAAAAACCACTTGCAACCACACCAAAGAGAACAAATTCACATTTCATATGCTCTGGTTTATGAATAGATCTATTAATGACAGTTTATCTCCACTGACAATTCAAGCTAACATTATGAACTGCAAAGAGGGAGGGCAAAACAGCTGATAAATCCCATTTTGCAGACTTGGGTTACATGGGTCATCATCTCCAACAGAGGGATTGAGAACTCAACTACTACAGCAGAAGTCACTAGAGGACAACTATCAAAGTCTATAATTGTCCAACAGCAGCATGGAAGATGCTTTTGTCACTCACTATGGATAATGAGCTAAAAGCTGAAACTAAACTGTTATCTTCTTGTGGTATTCAGTTATATCAGATTTACCAGTTGAAATATACCTGTATTAAAGCAAGAGCTGCTAGACTGCAAGCACTGTATCTGCCACCAGCACTTCCCCAACAATCACTGTCATTTGGTAATTAAGTCATTCCTACTCTTCACACAGGTTTCTCTTCCTGTTTTATACCGAGTACACATCCTGCATCTCCTCTCGCTCAAATCAGAAATTGGTAACTCAGCAGTTGAGAACTCAACACACTCGCGTACAGGGCTTTTCCTGACCTGATTTAGTTCCTACAACTTCTCAGGAAATAATAATTTCAACCTGAACAGTTGGCCAGAAGAGAGATTATTTAAAACAAGCAATTCCAAGTTCAGATTGCTTTGATTCTTCTACTCCATTCTACCTTGTAGTATGATGCAATGCCAAAGCACATCATATTAAAGTTTCACATAATTAAGTTTCTGAAATACAAAACCAAGTCTAGTCAAATGCCCCATATTAAGTTGCTCAGTTGTCCATTCAACTTACTCAAGAGGAGTATTACCTTTATTCAATTAGCCATAGATTACATAATTATTTATTACTGCTGTGTTGAACTCAGCATTCAGCACTTACTTATGGCTAATAGATTTCATTATCATAAATTATTTTTACTAGAAGCTTGTGATCACCACTCAGGATTCTAACATGAAATCACAACATCTGACAGCAATTAGAAGTCTTTCAATTGGCAAGAGTCTGAAACAAAATCACCACTCACAGCAAGTTTGTAGGCCCTGAAACAAACAGCTACTTCAAAATCAATTACATATGGTTTGTTATCACAAGGCTGGCTAGCTATTGTAGGCAACAGAAGACATTAAATAACTAGACTAGGATTCACACACATTTAAAACACCTTTACACAAAAAATAATCTAGTATGCTTAAGTATTGAGTAGCACATTTTTTCAAGTCATTATTTTAATGCCCCAGGCGCCAATTTCCTTGTTCTATGTTACATTAATCTCTTTGCATTAGTAATGTAAACTGCCAACTTTGTGCTCTGCATACTCAATTTAGCATTGCTCTTAGAATATATCAGCAGTATAAAATTCTCACGCTGATGTACCACTCATCAGTGTTACTTGTATCTTGTTTCAAACAGACTGGTACTCCCAATTTTTGGAAATTCCTCTGAAGCTCCAGTCACCTGACAGAACAGCCAGACATCATGTTCAGTTACAGTAACACAAGGCTTTTGCAGGATTGTTTGCCATGTTCAGCTGTGCATGGGCAAAGACAAGTAACTGTAGTCTGTATTGTAACATTTCAGAGCAACTTTTCATTCCTCACCTAACCTGCAGGGGAAGCCTCTTGCTAGATGGGCCACGATCTGTTACACACATAGGGAAAGAGATTCCACATATATCAATTGATCTGAAGCAGCAACAGTAACAGCTCTGCTACCACACACATATGGCAGCTTTCTTGGAAGGCTACAGGCAAATAACCAAAAAGGCTACATCTTTCCACCACCTTTTCCTTTCCTGTTCAAGCATCACTGACTGCTGCTTTCTTGAGGACATAATATGTAAAATGCTCTTAATCTGAAGAAAACATTCTGCTTAGAATAAGCCCCCTATTCTCCCCACAAATATGCTAGGGGTTAACACGTATCATGGGCTATCCCATGAACACAAAAAGCCACAATATTCTATTCACAAGATCCTTTGTGGGCATCAAATTGTCCTGGTCTTGAAACATCATAAACCAAGTCTCCAAAAAAGTTCAGGAAAGAGGTAATAACATTCAATCTAATTGTTAGAAAAGAACATTTTTATCCGAGTGTAAATTAGGTCTGGCAGTTGTTCAGCTTGACCTCCACTTACTATAATCTTGCCCTAGGGTATGAAAATCCTAGATCATTAAATCCTATGAATTCAGTCTTGCAAGCAACCTAAAATGAACCTGTAATCAGAGCCTGTTTTCAGCTCAGCATGGTTTTGAGATTACGAGAAAGTAATTACCCTTTAAATTCAGAGGTCAATAGAAAAATCAAATTTACCTTTTTCCATTTTAGTATATATTTTACTGGAAAAAAAAGATTATTATAATGCTATTAACACAATTCCATTTCTGTAAATGTTTTTAAACACCAGTTTTCCTACAATTCTCTAGAGGCAACAGATATTTTAGAAACTGCTACCAATTCATTACTGTGAAACAGATGCCCGCCAAAAAATTAGAGAACATATTCCTTATTACTACAGGAATTAACTTAAGGTTTTATATGCTAAGTTTAAAAACCACCTTAAAATCTGCAGAATCTGGTGTACTACAAAGCCCACTAAAAAAAAGCAAGGCAAAAGGGAAAAACAAACCCACCAGAAAGGTATGCAAGCACTTCTTGCCACTGATCACAGCAAGATAATGCTTGTTAGTTCACTAACTAGTAAAATGCTTCTTCTGCAAGCCTCAGCTGCAGAGAATGAGTAAAAGGTAACAGCAGCAAACGAGCAGAGAAGAAGCCAGAAAGCCACACAGAACCTTTAAAAAAGTCAGCAGAGACTGATGGATAACAGAACAAGGAGTAATTGGCTACTTGTGAACTGCACTTACATTATCAGAGCAGGTCTAAGAACACAGACTGAGTATTTTAAGGACTAAAGCACAAAAACAGCCAAGTCACCACACTGCTTCTATGGCAAAATGCAAAGCTGTAATTTCTCCGATGGTGTTTAACAAGAACCAGAGATATCACTCAATTTACGGAGCTCTGCACATGGCTCCCAGGGAATTCAGTTCAATTAACATCCCTGTGTATTAATATAAATCAGAAAGCACTTACTAGCACTAAAAATTGGGTATCAAGTGGTAGCACAAACAGCAGACACCTGGTGCTAGTGACAAGCACTAAAGCAGCCTTGGCATCCTTTTAAGGAATTACATAGACGTGCTAAATGTAGCATCAAAACTGCTGTTCATGAAGTATTCTCTCAAAACAGATGCACAAAACTCAGCACCTAGGACATAGCCAAGGAAACAATTTGGGCATTTTATACTGAGTACAGAAAAATCCGAAGCACAAAGGACACCTTACCAGTTTAGGCCTAATAGACTGTCACTAGGTTTCTCCGTAGCACATACACATACAAATCTCTTCTACCCAGGCAAAATAATTGCGTGCTGTTCTCGGCCAGACCATATGATGTTATTGACAGTATGATCATTACAGACTACAACTTAAACTCTAGAGCAACAACTGTGTCACTCTTTATATCCTAGTATTTCTACATTCAATTCTGTATTACAGCCCAACTGAGCATACACATTTTGGAACCACACAGACTCACTGGTCACAGACCACTCAAACCCTGCAACAGAACACATTATGGATGAAAATTAATATTATCTTGACTCTGATAAGTGAAAAGCTGTATAGTACAAACTGAGAATTTTAATAACATATCTTCTCTTCTCCAAGACTCACTTTCTGTAAACAGAAGCAAAAAGATCATTCTGCGGAGAAAGTGACAATTGTCCAGCCTTATTTCCAGAAGCAGATATTGCCAAGTATTTTCATGCCCTCCAATAAACCTGAAGACAGTGCATCAAGTTATTCACTCTGTATATGAGACTCCTTGAACAAACAAGAGCAGCAATTCAGAACTAAACAAACTGTTCAATACTTAAAACCCTTAAGTGCCAGCATAAAGGATAATCATTTACTGGCTGCTTTACCAAAACGAGCATTTTTATTCTAGTATTTGCCAAGGGAGAAAAGACAAGTGCCCTGGCTGCCTGTTTAAACCAGATTTCTCCACATGTAACACATAATGGTTCATGCATTTTGACAATTCCCTACTCTGAAACAAAAAAAACAAAGTTTTGATACTAACTATTCGCAAAACTTACATCAATAATAACCTGTTATCCTAATGCAAATCACTATTTGATTTTATACAAGATGCAATCATTTAAAACACATTCACCTCCAGTACAGTACAAACCAAGAATGAGGACACTGAGTGTATGCTGTAAATACCAAAAATGTAAAGATTTAAGCCATTGGGGTTTGAAAGAGCACTTGATGTTCTCACACATCACACAGCCTCTCATGTGCAACGTGATCTTGTCTTTTTAAGAGTTATCATCTAAGAAACATGAAGGCAAACCCCAAAAATTCTAGATGTGATTTTTCAGCTTGCTGGAACATGCATGTCTGAAGAGGAAAAAAACAATATAAAGCATATCTTTTTAAAAGATACTGACTGTACACTAAGAAAAAGTGTTATCTTCCCTAGTAAAATAAAGAAAAAACATTTTTAGAGACAGTCATAGCTCTTCTACAAAATGAACTTTTCCATCAGCAAGAACTGGATGAAACTCACAGGAGTGACAAGTACAGGGGATTAAAGTAATGCAGGAAAGAAGTCAACATCTGAACACACTAGAGAGTTGCTTAATAATGAGCTGAACAGAAATCACAAACAAGAAAGGATGCACTACTCAGTGACCGTGTTTAAGTATTCAGTACTAATGGCTGATAATCATATTCTGCAAGCAGAAGGATCAGAAGTGTGATGTTGCAAATGCAATAAATCCCCAAGGAAACAATACGTTTTCGACATGTTCTCTAGAAACTGCTTATGGTTCATTAAAGCACAGACCTAGCTATGCCCAGGCAGGTAACCATCACTCCACATGGCAGAAAAAACAGACGAGAACTTGAAGCAAAAAAAAAAAACAAAAAAAACCACAAAACACCTTAGTAGTTAAAAAGCCAACAAACCCCTAACCATTAATCCTGCCTACTCTAGTCTCCCCAAACATATAAAAGATGGGATGCACATGCATTTTATCATCTATAAAGAGAATTTACCACAAAATCTTAAAAAATTCCATCCTGCAGTAAAAATACTTACATCAATATTTCTAAGACACATAAATCACTCATGAAAAACAGTATTTTAATAGACTGAAAATACTATATTCTTTCTTAATTTCCTGTCAAACTTTTCACAACTTGTATACTTGAGAATGTTTTCCATACTTGGATACAGGCTACTTGCTTTCCAATAGAACAGCATGAAACCAGAAAATGATAAACACTGACTACCCAAAGCCCAAAGAAAACAGGAGAGATGGAATAAAAAGCATTCATCTTCCCAGGCTTCTCCTCCCAGCCATTTTATAAAGACAAATTAGTGCTGTCTGCTCCAGTGCTGCCTGTACTTTCTTATGTGGGGAAAAAGAGAAAGGACAATGCACTGGAACAGATGATATCCATATCACTAAACCTTTCAAAGTATTAACATACAGACAGCGCTCACATTTGCGCCTCCAGCATTCAATCTATCTGTCTCTGCAGCACAGGCTCTCTACATGGCACTAGGAGCAGTAGTGAAGGACTCAGGAGCACAAGTTATCTTCTCATCAATCCTCCCAGTTCAAGGGAAGGGGTTTGAAAGGACAAGCAGAATAGGGAAAAAAATCAATACGTAGTTGAGGGAGTGGTGCTATGGAAAGGGCTTCGGCTATTTAAAGTATGGGAATGCCTTTAAGAAACCTAGTCTTCCAGGGGCTGATGGGGTACATCTATCAGAAAAGGGAAAGGATGTCTTTGGTCACATGCTTTCCAATCTAGTGAGGAGGGCTTTGAACTAGGTTTGTTAGGCAAAATTTGTTTAATTTGCCATTCATTCCATGCTATGGCAAATTAAACCAATAAACACTCTGCATCTGGAAATAAACCACAGGAAGAGAATACTTGATACGAGGACAACGGAACTCCAGTCAGCAAACCAGTTTCAATAAGGGCCAGTCTTAAATGGTTTTATACTAATCCACAGAGCACATAAAACAAGCAGGAAGAGCTGCAGGTCCATATGTGGGTTATGTCGCCACTGAAACGTGGTGGGATGTTTCTCAGGACTGGAATGTAGGGATAAATGGGTACAGACTATTTAGGAAAACAGGCAAGGGAGAAAGGGAGAGGGTGCTGCCCTCTACATCAAATACAAACTTGAAAGCATGGAACACCACCTGCGGAGGGAAGAACAACTAACAGAGCTTATGAGTGAGGATCAAAGGGAAATCAGGGAAAGAAGACATCATAGCAAAGGTTTGCTACAGACCACCTGACCAGAACGACCTGGAGGATGAGGCCCTTTATAAACACATAAGAGCAGCTTCAATTTCACAAGCCCTAGTCCTCATGGGGGATTTCAACCACCCAGATATCTGTTGGAAGGACAACACAGCACAGCACCAGAAATCTAGGAGGTGCCTGGAGTGTGCTGAGGATAACTTCCTCATCTGGGTGGTAGAGGAACCTACAAGAAAAGGTGCTGTCCTGGACCTTGTCCTCACCAACAAGGAGAGGCTGGCGAATGAAGTGAAGCTCAAGTGCAGTCTTTGTTGCAGTGATCATGAAATGGTGACATTGAGAGATTGTTAGGGTACCTAAGAGGGTGCCATAGTGAGCTTGCAAACCTGAACTTTGGGAAAGCTGACTTTACCCTCCTTAGGGATCTATCTGAAAGGGTATCATGGAATGAAGCCCTTGAGGGAAAAGGTGCCCAAGATTGCTGGTCATTATTCAAGGACCAACTTCTCCAAGCCCAGGAGCAGTGTATTCCAACAAAGAAGAAGGTGGGCAAGAATGCCAAGAGGCCAGCATGGATTAACAAAGTGCTCCTGGACTTACTTTGGTGCAAGAATAATGTCTATAGGCAGAGGAAGCAGGGACAGGCTGACTGGAAGGAGTACAGAGGACTTGTCCATGCAGCCAGGATTCAGTTAAGAGAAGCAAGAGCAGAGATAGAATTAAATCTGGCCAAGGAGATAAAGGGAAACAAGAAGAGTTTCTTTGCATCCATCAGTAACAAAAGGAAGCCTACAGATGACATAGGGCCTTTCCAAAAGGAAAAAGGAGACTTGGTTACAAGTGACATAGAGAAGGCTGAGATACTCAACATCTTTATCTCTAAATGCTCTAGCCACTCCACTCAAGTCCCAGTAGGCTAAAATAAGAGATAGGGCAAAGGAAGACTCAACCACTTACAGTGAAGATCAGGGTCAAAACCATCTGAAGAACTTAAATGTGCTCAAGTTTACAGGGCCTGATGAAATCTACCCACAGGTCCTGAGGGAACTGGCAAATGAAATTGCCAAGCCACTAGCAATCATATGTGAAACATCATGGCAGTCTGGTGAAGTTCCTGCTGGCTGGAAACAAAAAAAGATTACCCTGGAGAGTACAGGTCAGTCAGTCTCACCTCTGCACCTGGCTAGACCATGGAGCAGATCCTCCTAAAGCCCCTGCTGAGAGATCTTGAAAATGAAGAAGTGATTGGTAACCACCAGGGCTTCATCAGAGGCAAATCCTGCCTGACGATTTTGATGGCCTCTTATGATGGCATTACAGCACAAGACAACAAGGGAAGAGCAGCCAATGTCACCTACCAGGACTTGTGTAAAGCATCTGACACTGTCCTGCATGACGTCCTGGTCACCAAACTGGAAAAACATGGACAGGATGAACACACCACTCACTGGATAATGGTCATGCTCAGACTTGTGTCCAAATGGAGAGTAGTGACAAGTGGCGTCCCTCTGGGAGAAAATCCTTCGTGATGAGGGTGGTGAGACACTGGAATAGGTTGTCCAGGGAGGTTGTGGATTAAGTGTTCAAGGCCAGACTGGATGGGACCTTGAGCCAACCTGGTCTAGTGGGGCGTATCCCTGCTCATGAGAGGGGGTTAGAAATAGATGATCTTTAAGACCCCTTCCAACTTGAACCATTCTATGAATGAATGAATCCTGTATGAGGCCCTATTTATCAGAATGATACTAGAGGCACATGTATGTACAAATTTTTTTACATCTCACTTTAACCTGTGACAATCCTTGGGGATTCTGGAAGGCTTTCACAGTTCTTCTCTAATGAACTAAAACGCCTACAAGCACACAGAGCATAGACAGTCAAAGTACAAATCTAAGCAGTAACTCAGATGAATTATCAGTAGTTAGTAAGAAAAGCTCTGTCATGGTTCCAACACTACAATCAAAATGATGTTCAGTGAAATCCATCTGCACAATGTGTATACATATTAAAATGCTGTGCACCACAAGTATTTGCAAATATATGACCATTATTTATTACAAAAGACAGCCTTTTAACTAAATCAAACTTATTCCTTACAACAGACTTAATCTAACAGTTGCCCTTCAAACCAGGCCAGCTTGCCATTGCTCCCTGAAGCTAGCATAGTGTTCTCAGCAATGGTATGAAGACAAATATGATTTTAAGAATTTAAGCCTGTTCCTAAGAGCTACTGACTTTAATCTCAAATGTTTCAGTACTATGGACAAACACTAAAAATCAAAATACATACTTTTCTTTCCTCCAGCACAACCGAACACTACTGCAATTTCCACAAAATGCCAGAATGCTACTGAGAAGGAATCAGAGGATTTTTTAGAGGAATGAGTTTTACAGTAGACCTTCAAAGTAGGTGTATCATATACAGAAATGCAAACAGTTAAGTACAGTTGGTGAAAGCATAATGGAACTCAATGACCACCCACTACAGTTAGTGTATCCAAGGTGGGCTTGGCTACTCTAAAGATCAACTGAAAAACTATGAATACTCCCAGTTTTAAGATTCACTCACTAAAACTACATAAACAACAACCTTTTAGAGTAGTTTTGCTAGCTTCACCTCAGTGCACAAGCTACGGTGCTCATCTATCTGAACTCTAACAAAGCCCACTCCTGTCAAGAACTCGGCAACATACCTGGTCACTAACTGCTCTATGACCTTTAGCAACCACTGCTGTAAGCTGGGCTCAGCTGTTGAGCAGTTTATGCATCACTGCATGTCCACAGGAGGTTGGAAGCAGTATGACACCTTACCCCAATAAAGAGAGCATTATGTTAACAGGAAATTTATCCAAAATATTTATTCAAGAGCACAATTGTTCTCATTTAAAGGTAATTAATAACTGCAACTGACTGGTCTAATGTGGAAACCTGTCCTGAAATAGTGTAAACAACTGTTTGAGTTTGATCCTCTCCATCAATACATACAAGAGCAAAATGCATTTTCAGCCTAAACAATGTACTTCAAAAAGTAGAAGAAAAAAAACAAAATCCACAAACTCTGAAAGCCTGAACAGGAAACCGCACTTCTAACCAAATCACAGCAAGTGGTAGATAAACATGGAAAACATTCATATTTCTCCCTTTCCACCAGCTTTCTGCCATAATTGCTACTAAGTGATCGGGTCTACTTCCACAGATATAAGCATGTCAGCCAGGCTTACTTCAGCTTAGCAGGGTATTTTTAAAAGGCCCTGATGGAGTTTCCTGTGCCTCATCATCACATCTCCATTACAGACAAATGCCATTTCTACTTGCTGCCCTATTTACCTCATAAGAATTAGCAAACATGGATGCATGAAAAAGATTTATTTTTAATACAATTAAAGAGGTCAGCACTAGTGTCTTTCAGAAAATTCCAGAAGACAGGAGATAACAGTGTCAAAGTCTGATGCTATTCATAATTCTAAACACAGGGAGACAGTGATGAGGGAAAAGAAATGACAACAGCATGGATAAAGAACTGCCTCCAAAAAATATCTACTACCAAATCAGAACAGGAAAATTAATAGTCAGCTATCACAAGTAAATGACCAGTATTTACTTACCAGATAATTTAGTTTTATTAAGCTAAATTAGTAGCACTGACTTTTCTCCAGTATCTTGTGCGTTTATTTAAATTAGGCTCTTAATAAAGTCAAGTTTGATATTCTAGTAATTCACAGTTATTAGTTATTCAGAATTCCTTTTTGTTCTTCACAAAGCAATATACCCCCCACCCCCCCGGCATGCTCACTATGCTGCCATCATACAGTCCACAAGGAGCATCTCTCAGGGGAAGAATAGCCCAGTCTACTCTAAATAACTGTACAGCATTTTCAGAAGAACCACCTTCTTCCAAAATGAAGACACCAGAGGAAGAGTCTAGACACAGCAACATCTACTTTACACAACAGTCAAAAGCTGCAGAGTGATACTTAAATAACACACACCATCTTCCAGGATTCTGCATACACGTCTGCCTTCAGTGCCACTGGGACACAGAAATACACCAGAGTCCTTTGACAGATACATTAAAATAGTTAATACTGGGACAAAGCAATTCCAGATCACCCAGTCATGAAATCTCAATATGTTTTAGACTGAGGCACTCAACTACATTTTTGAAAATTTTGCACAAAGTTATAATGCCAGATCTGCCCTGGCCAGAAGATGGGTGATTCAGCATTAAAGCTGCTTCAAAATTCTAGGCTGATTTTACAAACAGGCAGAATACATTAACACCTTCCTATGGTGTAGCTATGGCATTTTTGACTCATTGACACAAGTGCTGCAAAAGCTTTTTCACAAAGGAAAGGCACCAAAGTTATGATTGGCTTGTACAATATAGAAACAGTAAATAAGTGAAGCAATACTAAAACCAGTATTGCAGATAATAGCTCTTAATTTACCAAGCACTGCTGGAGTTTAGTGCTTTCTTCAAAGCAACAGCTGTACTGGGGTAGGAAAACAGGGACAACCAGAATGGTAAAAAGGAGGGGAAAGCAAGCGCTGAGGTGATAGCTTCAAATATCACTGTCACTCTGAATCACTAAAACAGTGATATTTTTAAAAATAAGACCAAGCCTAACTGACATCACAGGACAAAGTGTTCTCCACAAGCAGAGATAAACACACTATTTCTTTAGTAAAACCAGTATAGACTACAGCAAAACAAAAAGCCACAGTATATACACAACAGCAATGCAAAATAGCATTTCCAATCAGGTTACTTAATGCCTACTACTCCTACATTTTCCTTAAAGACATTCCCTACAGCCTTAAGTCTGCATGTCCTCCTTTGCTGATTTATCATTTTGTATCATTAAAATACTCTAAGCAAGTATTTTCTGAAACATTTTGGAATTCTGCTTCTTGGTAGTTTCTACTTCTCTCAAGCTAAACAATTTTTTTCCCTTCTCCTTTTGTGCTCATTCCATGCATACCCAGAGAAAGTCATCCCTTAGCACCGCTTTCTCAAAATCTGAGCAACTAGCAACAACACTAGGCAAATTTATTTATCAGGTAACTTTTTTGTATGCCAGTAACTATTTGCTTATTGCTTATTTCTATAATGTATTAAACTGTTACAATTTGCTGCAAGACATCACTTCCCAACTGAAGAAGTGCAAGAGTTAAATTTCTGTACCATGTCCAAACTAGCAGTATCAGTACAGTAATACACAGCTGATACTGTTTGACATATCTAACTGATTAACTCTGTCCTCTACATATTGCCTGAATTGTAGAATCTTCCTCCACTCTAGTTCAAGTATAATCTATTCCCAGATTAGTGGCTCTAGAGAACCAATTACATAGTAGTAACAGTAGGGTAAAGTTTTAGCAGTCTGAAAGCAGAGACTACTTTCTACTGTACTGTGTGAAATAAACAGGTCCCTGTATGCAACCTGCAACACAAAAGAACATTTAGAGTCAAAAGGGCAAGTCTTTCTTGTAGAAACTACCAAATCTTAAAAATAACGTATATATTTAAAACCAGCATGCTCTCCAGTGGCTGAAGTTTTACACTATTATTGAAAACTTATGAGCATTAATTACATTACACACACAGTATACAAAATGCTTTTCTAAAACATCAGCATTTACAATCTTAACCTTCTTTAAGTCTTCACCAACTGTCACACACCTTTAGAAAAGGCACATGTCCAATGGCAACAACTTGGCCAAGTACTAGGAACTGCAGTTCCTGCCCCCCCACCCCATATTCCTTTCAATTATCAACTGAGAGCACATTTTATACCAATCTGAACACACTACATTCACTATAGTGATCCTGTTTGCAATGAATGAAGTGATGAAAAATAACCAGAGTAATTTGATAATGCAACAAAACAGACTGATTGCTGCTGGTGAAAGGAACAGTCCCACTGCTCCCCTCTCCTTGCATGTACTCCTCCGACCATATCTCGGTCAAGAGCACTTGTCAGACCCTTCGTAGAGCAACAATCTATTAATTTATTTTTGAATGAATTAACTTTCCAACAATTTAGTAAGTTTTGCTGACTCAACAGAAGGAGTCCTATGGCTTCTGTAAGAAAATCATTCTTTTCAAAATCAGTGAGACACTACAGCAGAAATGATGGACTTTCAAATTATGTTAGAGTTAAAAAAAAAAAAAAAGGATGTGCAGACTGTTTTGGTAGGTTACAATTTAGCCCAGCACCCAAAATGTATTGCTTTTCCCAAGAAAAATGCATCCATTTTCTGGCACCTGAATAAGCAACAAGCCAAGCTGATCAACTTTGCCCGATCCCTATATAAAATGGCAATGAAAGCAGCAAAGATGGAACACAAGTAGGAAGATACAACCTTGCAGAATAAAGAACCTCTAGCTTATTTTACCACATGACCAAAAGTGAGCTCATTTAAGTTCTATAATCTGTTAGTATTACAATGTTTCTTCAGCATATCAGACATTATTAGAGTCTGCCATTACTCTACATAAAGCTGTAATGGCTTTATTCAACCACAGACAACACTCACCACTAGGATAGCTTAATACAGTAATTAGAACTAGTCCAATTTCGACTTACGTTCTTTGCTGATCTATGTAGCTTCTAAAAATTACTAGAGTACAAACAGTGTATACTTTTTGTCAAACAACTTAGTGTTAACAAACATTCTGTCAGATGGCAATGAAAGAAATAGTTTTATTCAATTTGAATGGAGATAAGAAGAATTCCAAGAACACTACTAGACCTCCATATGGGACACTGACACACACCATTACTGTAGAGCTCTGCCTTTCTTACAAAACTAGCCAAATTCTGGAGGTTTTGTAAAAGTCAAATGTACCAGTTCTAGTTAATTTCTAATTTTAATTTCTAAACTTCACAACAAGACAACAACAAAGAAATCTTCATAAATTAATTTACCACTGAGGTTTAGTTTATCACCAACTTAAAACTGGTGAACTGTTTGGTAAGAGATAAAATGTGGCAGAAGTAAAAGAACAGACCTCCTTCTACAAAGATTTCTTACTTCCGAAATTATAGTCAGCTTTTAACATGTTACAAGTGACAGCTGAAACTTGCTTGCAGATTAGTAGAAAAACTTTTTACACCAACATAGAAAATTTCGGTTTCAACCGTTTGCTAAAAGTTTAAGACCAACATGCCATACATATCCTCTACTTCCTCTTCCTTAGCTTTTGCTAAGCATCTCTTAAGACAGAACACAACCACAGAAGAGTACCCTGACCAGACCAGGCACAGAAATCAAGAGAGGTGCTTAGGACAGCACCTGCCAGTATTAACATGGTCCTGATCCCAATGTTTCTTCCTGTTAGTTCACACAGTTTCTGGCATGCAATGTATTCAGTAGACCTGTTCATGACAATTTTCACGTTTAACTCCCTAAGGAAAAGCTGGAATGACAAAATCTTGAAGGTGAAGTCAGAACTGCTAAAGCCTTCATTTGAAAGGGAGAAAACATATCTGATTCAATTTGCAAAATACACATCTATAAATTTATTCATATTACAGTTGTAGAGTATCTGAAAAGTATTTTACCACCTCTTCAAAGAAAAGCAAGCAGTAGAAAAGCTGGAAAACATAAGCTAAAAATGTACAACTACATAACTCTGTGAAAACTTGCTTCTCAAAAGGGTGCTTTTTAAGAGTTAAAAATCTGTTTATGTGCATATGCGGATTTTTCAGATGCTGCTGCTTCAGAACACTTCATTAGAGGAGTTATTTACAGCTTATCAACAGCATAGACAAAAACCCACCAAAATAGTAATTTTTAAGGTGTGGGATCCCAGTAAAAATTCACCCAGCTGCTCTGGTGTTAGTGTTATTTTGACAGTAAGGTTTTAACAACAAGAGCTTAACTAATTGGTAGCACCAGTTACATTTAATAATCAGTTAACCAAAAACTACCAGTTAGAATCATAGAATCATTAGGGATTATAAGGGACCTCGAAAGACTATCCAGTCCAATCCCCCTGCCACAGCAAGATCACCTAAGACCAAGCTGCACAGGAACATGTCCAGACGGGTTTTGAACATCACCACAGAAGACTCCGCCCCGGGGCAGCCTGTTCCAATGCTCTGTTACCCTCACTGGGAAGAAGTTCCTTCTGCTATCTATATGGAACCTCCTATGTTCCAGTTTGCACCCTTCTGCCCTTGTCCTATCACCAGATGACCTGGAGAAGAGCCTGGCTCCATCCTCATGACACCAACTCCACACATATTTAATGAGGTCACCCCTCAGCCTTCTCTTCTCCAAGCTAAAGAGACCAAACTCCCTCAGCCTTTCCTCGGAAGGGAGGTGTTCTACTTCCTTCATCATCTTCATTGCTCTACGCTGGACTCCCTCCAGCAGCTCTGTGTCCCGCCTGAACTGAGGGGCCCAGAACTGAACACAATACTCCAGATGCGGCCCCACTAGTGCAGAGTAGAGAGGGAGAACAACATCTCTCAATCCACTAACCACCCCCTTTCTGATCCACCCCAGAATGCTGTTGGTTCTCTTGGCCACAAGAACACATTGCTTGCTGGCTCACAGTCATCTTGCTGTACATTAGGACCCCCAGGTCTCTTTCTCCCACACTGTTCTCCAACAGGTAGGTACCCAGTCCCCAGTCTGTAGTGGTGCCTGGGGTTGTTCTTGCCCAGATGCAAGACTCTACACTTAACCTTGTTGTACTTTATTACATTTCTCTCTGCCCAGCTCTAGCCTGTCCAGGTTTCACTGAATGGCAGCACAGTCTACTGGGGATGTTGGTGACACCAGCAAGCTTTTTATAACACCAGAACACAGAGTGAAAACCATAATGATTTTTTAATATTAAAGGTATATTTAAGATTACATTTTAAGACGAACAACAGACAGTTCTGAAGAGAAGTCAGAATCAACACTATGAACATTACCCTCACAGCAATTCTTGTTATAGATATGCAATGGCTCGCCAGTCTGGAACGAAATCAACCTTAATACAACAGAAACAAAAAAAATCTGCATAAAAAAAAAATTAAATATCACACACAGAGCAACAAGATGCCATTCTTTCCCAGCAGTCAGCATCCTAAAACACACAGACCTCCTGAAGAGTAATACTGTATTAATAACTTTTTGCTACATCACACTAAGCCATAAGGGTAGAGTGACAAAAACAGTATGATAATCAGATGACAAAGATTATTCTTAACTACTCTAGTTACAGCAATTCCTTCCTCTGACATCTAAAAAAAATAGGGGTCATAACGGGCTGTTACCGATTTATACTGACAGAAATTGGGCTCCAATGTTAAATAAAGATTAGTTAATATTTGCAGAAGACTTTGAACATACAAAATGCTATGTAAGTAGCAAGCATTAAGTCTTCCCACACACTCCTTTTGGCATGCCTCCAAGCAGGGAAGTCCCACAGAAAGACTTCAACAAGGAGAAACAGAGCTCAGGCATCTGCCGCTATATTCACAACAGCCCTTCCAAGAAGCACCTGCAAAACTGGGGGATAAGCAATGCCCACTAGGCAGGCTCCGTGCTTTCTACAAGTATGACACCAAAAAAGGAACTCCGTTTCAAATGCAGAGCATATAAACGGATACTGAATAATCCAGATCTAACTCCCTCTACAAGCCAAAAAAAATTTACAGGACTCAAAAAAATTCTGTATGTTGCTTTCCCATTGTTCTAGTACATTATCACCAGACAAGAACCTTACAAAGCAAAAAAATCACAGTCTACAAGTGTATTTAGTTTGCTTATTCACACAGAAGTTTATTTTCAAAAAAACCATAGCTTCTGCCTATAGCAGACCAGTTTCTCCAGCTCTAAAGTCTAAAGCAGTGAGAAATGAAGCAATGAATCACTGTGCAGTAGCATCTGATCAATCAACAGAAACTCTCTTCCCAACCCCTAGAGAAGAAAGCTGGCACCTTCTCTGCTAGTGGAAAAAAACCCTCAAGAAAACTCGACATCATAAAAAACATTCTGCAAGTTCTTCCATGAGCAGCAGAAAACAAAATGCTCTGAACTGAGCATGTATGAGGTAGGGAGATGAAGCAGGCAATGTGCTCATTCATTACTTGGTCCACTTCTCAGTACCTCTGAAGGACAATACTAGTATTTTTTTATGTTATTAAAAAAAGAG
The DNA here is from genome assembly GCA_013397515.1 of Upupa epops. Lineage (NCBI taxonomy): Eukaryota > Metazoa > Chordata > Aves > Bucerotiformes > Upupidae > Upupa > Upupa epops. The sequence goes on along the minus strand of VZRI01010122.1, from coordinate 34,988 downwards.
TGCATCTGTTTTAATGATCAGGTGCTCTCAGAGGTAAGACCTACAGCCTCAACTTCCGTAAAAAACATAGAGGCTAGAAGGGAGATGAGTTGGGAGGGATGGCACTTGAGATCATTACATATGGTAATCAACATTCTGCAGAAAGGACTCAGGCAGACATCACATATAGAATTGGCATTGCAGCTTACACAAACCACAGAAAACTAGAGAGTGTAAATGCTTATTATAAGATCTAACCACAACATGCTGTTAAGCATCCAACTGAAGGAGGAGGTCTAGCAGAGTTCTGACAACAGCATCTAAGTTCTGACAACAGCATGCTAAGGCTGGGAGAAAATGTCAAGAGGAGGAAACTGCTGTAGAACTGTTCCTAAATCTTCTCCTACCAGTTCCATCTCATTCCAGTAACACGTGCACAACTTCTAACCCATGCAGAGACTGAAACCAAAGAACAGTGTACTCAGTCTTCCTCTGTCTGCATAAGTGAATGCAAACCAACAACAATCCCAAATTTACTTCCAGAGTTCTAATTGATCTAGGACAGACTATATAACATTTTAGGGAAAAAAGGTAAAACAAGAGATCCCTACAAAGATTAGAGGATTACTTTTGGAACTGGCATGTTGCCCTAATGGTTTTTAAAGGTTACAGCAGGAGAACATTTGTAGGATTATGCAAGAATGAATAAATTCTCCATAAACAAAACTTCTCCAACTAGCTTCGAATGCAAGGTGCACACATGACACAATTTATACCCCCTCAGCACAAAAAAGGAAAAAAAAAAAATCAGTTTAACAGAAATTCATACTGCATTTGGGGGTGAATATAAAGAAGCCTAACACCTGACCTACCGTATATGAAGAGGGTGACTTACTGTAGTTTCTTCTATTCACAGTATTACTGAACTGAAAGCTCCTAAAAATGTTTCTGGCATTTTTATATCACACTGTTGCATACAACCCGTGTCTTGCCAGCTTGGAAAATTTTTTGCTTCGTAGCAGCTACTGTCCTGAAGAACAGATATGCTCTAAGTACACAGCTCTCATAAAACCTTTGCACTGCTGAATAAAAACCGAGCAGTATGAACAGAAAGACAATGCAATGCAGCAAGAGAAATAAAATGCCCAAAGGCTGGGGGCATTCTTATTATTTTTCAACTGCCAAGCCACAGGTCTTCTAGTTTACAAAATCTGTTCTAATTCACAGTAGAGCAATAATGGCATGTACACACATTGCTCCATCAGCAACATCTGAATTCATAAATATTTTAAAAATCAAGCAAATACCAATATAAATGCATGTTTTGAAAATAAAGCTTATAAAAAGTAACTTGAAAGGAAAACCACTTAACAGAGCAAGAGCAGCTTAAGCACTAAATATTACACACAAAAATGCAATCCAGCAGCACATATGAAAAACTCAACTTTTTTCTATTATCATTGAAGTATCTGGTTTAATAACCATATGTAAGTTGGGTATCGTGACATGCAAAAGCCAGTTCTACTTGCCTGCTAAATGACAGGCCCAGAAAAGTAACAACACAACTATGCCACAGATGCAAGAGAGACTTGTGTAGCTTTCCTTCCTAGTTTCCATAGCTTCAAATGAACTGTAGATTTCTAGAAATAATATTTATGAGAAGGAATAAAAATCAGTGCTTCAACACAAAAAAAACCTTTAAGAATAATTGTTTTTACACTGGTGTATGAGTACCACTTAAGTGAACAGGTAAATGCCAGGGAGAGGAAGTTTTATTTGCAACACCTTGCCATAGACAGTGATAGAGCTTGAGTGTGGAGCGCAGACAACTATGGTAAATGCAATGAGAGGAAAGACAGTAGGCAGAAATCCACCTGTAAGATTCACCTCCCTTTTTTCAATAATTGTTAGTAAACCCCACAATCAGTTTTAAACCAAGTCATTAGCTTTCCAAGAATCTATCATCAACCATACTCTAGAAATGGAAAGGCCTGAATGTTTAAAACCTCTTTAGGATCTGAAATGGAAAAGATCTTCCAATAAGAACAGCACAATGGGTTGCCAGAGACATTGTGGATGATCCATCCTCCAAGATACTCAAAACTCAACTGGACAAATTTTCTTCTGAACACCCTGATCTTACTGGACAAAGATTTAAGGAAGAGGTTGGACTAGACCTCTAGGTCTCTCCCTCCTAAATGCTTCTGCGACCTACAACACAGAGTAACTTTATCACTGTGGCATCACAGCTAGGAAGCAACTGCCTATCCACAATGTTAAGCTTTATTTTAGATGGGGATGAAAGTTTTCCTGATACAGTTTCCAAACACATACACAGAGCAACAAGAAGATTAAAACACTGTCAGCATATAAAACTGGAACTTTCTTGTCAGACCACAGTCCCCATCTCAGTAAAAATACAATGTTAAAATTATGGCTACCATAGTCTTTTCAACTAGGTTTACACTGTATTTTTGTACATAGTATACATACATACATATATAGTATACATACATACATACATAGTATACATACATACATAGTATTTAGCCTACACTGAGATACAACATTTCATATAAATTCTACTTCCTACTTCTGTGCCACCAGCACCAGCACAGCACTGCCAGGTATGAACTGCAAGCATTGGTCATTCTCATTTTAATAAACTTGTCTTTATCAAAGTTTCCCCAGTTTTCCCCCTTGGAAGGAACACTACAACTAATCAATTCTCTGCTGCTAAGATGACGAGAAGTGCAATGAAAAATATTGCCAGTGGTCAGGATGTACCACCTTATTACTCAAATTAAATTAGTTGGCCACCATACCCATAACCATAAAAAAAAATACATATCTTATTCCAGTACTCATGTCATTTAAAATCACCTTCAAATTAAAAACTGGACACTCCAAATGCATGCTACACAAAATACACAACTGTGCTCCTGACACTTACTATGAACTCTTTTTTAGTAACTTCTGTTATCCATATATTCAACTGTTGACAGTAAGATAATAAAAGTAACATACATGGGGAAAAAAAAGCATCCTCAGCATTCACAGACCCTACACGTCTCAGACTGAACACTTCCTGCTAGAAGGTTTTTCTCTGACAAATAAAGCCAGACAGTTACATTACTTGCATATTATCTATTTACTAAGACTTGATGCAGCCCGAATTTTCAGTAGATCCTTCTTAAGAAGGGATGAACCTGGCATATTACCTAATGGAGTAACAAGGAGTTGCAAGGAGAAAGACAGAAAAGCCTTATCTTGAACATCTTATTTTCTTATTTGCAAACAAAGTCAATCTTTTTTCCTCCAGATGAGGTGCTGCAAGGAAAATACTATTTCATAAAGCTCAGGGCTGAAATCCTATGCAAGCAGAAAAGAAGTATCAACCAAGAAAGCAGCAATTCATCCAGAACCAGCAACTGCAACATTACCTCTAAATCAAAAGGTTCCTCTCTTTCTAGGCAGATCACATGCACCAAGCAAAAGCCAAGTAAATGCATTGTCCTCTTTGCTATGTGACTACATCACCTACACACAACCATGCTTCCGAGGAAGCATTAAATTGACAAGTGTGTTTACTCAGTGTGAGTGGGGTACTAATGAGAAAGGTTAGTTGTTAAGAGTTCACTCATTGGCCATGAGTTGAATGAGCAGTGTTTTACCAACATCAGCAGCAACTCCAAGACAGTTTTGGAATGCAATCCCAACCAAATAAAGCAAGCATTCCTAAAGTATTTCCACTGCTGATACTGCCCACTTAACGTTCTGAAGCATCAGTATATACAATTTCATTATTTTGCCAAGAAGCAACTCTGAAATTTGGGCTCTTAGCTATAACTCTTCATACCAATCCAGACTATCACAGATGTATGCGCTATGCAGCAACATGCTGCATTTGAGACATGTTTCAAAAGAAAACACAGTAATTAGCTTGCCCTAGCAACCCTAGAACAATGGGAGCAGATGCAAAAATATTTTTTAGGAGCCACACAGAAGTGCTAACAAAAACCTGCCATGGAAAACAAACATTCTTCCATCAAATTATACTGCCATGCATGTTCAATCACTAGTGAGGCCGCATCTGGAGTATTATGTCCAGTTCTGGGACCCTCACTTCAAGGAGGACACAGAGCTGCTGGAAGGCATCCAGCGTAGAGCAATGAAGACAAAGGAAGTGGAACACCTCCCTTATGAGAAAAGGCTGAGGGAGCTGAGTCTCTTTAGCTTGAAGAAGAGGAGGCTGATGGGTGCACTCATGAATGTCTATAAATATGTGAGGGGTGGGTGTCAGGAGGATGCAGCCAGACTCTTCTCAAGGTCATCTGGTGATAGGACAAAGGGCAGTGGATGCAAGCTGGAAGGTAGGAGGTTCCATATAAATATCAGAACGATGTTCTGTACAGTGAGGGCAATGGAGCATTGGAACAGGCTGCTCAGGGGGATTTTGGAGTCTCCTTCTCTGGAGACATTCAAGCCCCGCCTGGATCTGTTCTTGTGCAACATGGTCTAGGTGATCCTGCTGCAGCAGGGGGACTGGACTGGATGGTCTTTCAAGGTCTCTTCCAATCCCTAATGATTCTGTGATTCTATAACTAACCTTTATTGCAATAAAAGCATAGAAAAGTAACATGCATAAAACGTTACGTAAGGGCAGGACTAATAAGCCATCCGATTCAGAACTGCAAGAAAACACCCAAAAAAACATCCCCAACCAACACACAATCTTACCTCTAGATATTTGCTTTCACACGTACATTGCGATAAACTTCTTAATCCCAGATCACAATGCACCCTCCAATATATACCAGTGTTCTTACACCCATTCACTCTTCTGATTATATTCTTCTACAAAAAGACGTGTTCCAGAGCAGGAAGTTGTAGCTACCTACACAACATTAATTTATCATTTTTTTTAAGTATATACACGGACATAAAGTATGAACTTACACGAAGCAAAGACACAACTAACTTAATTTCCCTCTGAAGTAACCGGAAGACAAGAGGTAACTGCATAAAAACATACACCTTGATATCTTTCATTTTTTTACCCAAACTGGTCTAAGTAGTGTGGTGGCTGTGCTCCTCCATGCAATCAGACAGCTGCGCCACAAAAATCAAGGGGATACTCCTATTGGATCAAATTTTCCTCTATCTCTATATCCTAAAATTGGGTGTCAGATCTCTAATCTAATTAGTTGAAGTTATATATTAGTGAGATGAAAGAAAAGAAACACCTCCCTTCCACTTCTCTACCCAAGATCTCACAGATCTGGGATTTTCTTTAGATACCTATAAAGGGACACTGGCATAACCCATCAAATTCAGGACTCTAGTCTTAGTGATTTTAGCCATCAGAGTTCAGTTTTTTGTATTGGTAGCCGAACAGTGAAACATCTTCCTGAAGACAGACGCCAGTCAGACAACATCCACAAGCTTCCCAACATGGGCAAGTCAGCATTACATTTGTTATGATCTAAATGAGAGCCACTTCCAGAAGCTTCCCTTACTTCATACTTACTCTCAAAACATTCCACCACCCTCATCCCAGGCCTGGCTTCCCCTAAGATCCCTCCAGTTCCCACAATGCTTTCTAGGGTGCATTGGTCAATGAATAGGTCAGTGAAGCAGAGCAAACCAAGGCTATATCACTGAGCAACCCAGGGTCCCTATACACTGCCACTGACCCACAGACCCCTACTCTGCTCTAGAGAAAGCCCAATCCTGATGAGACTGCAGTGAGCAACTGGACATACTGCAACACATTCCTAGAAGGAAAGACGCAGTCTCTTTCATCAAGAGACAAATGTTCAGTTGATGATCTGCCTGTAGCCTCATTTAGTTCCACCTGTGTCCATAGGCCTTCTGTCCACAACCAACAGGAGAAAAGGGTCTGAAGGTACAAAGATCACAGCACCAGGGCCAGTGACAGAACAGCTACAAGACCATGAAGAATTCCAATTTTTACCTGCTCTTTGTCTTTATAAATGAAAATTATCTGAAACACTGTACAGTGTTGAATCTAAACCACTGCCATAAACCTGTATGCCACCATTTATGTTTCTGTGATGCCTATGGAAAAGAGATCTCTCTCCTCTTCCATAGATGCATTGCATATAAGCTTCCTATTCTCCTGACTAAAACTCCAATTTTCTGCTCACCCCAGTTTCTCAAGAACTAAGTTATTTATTCATTGTCAATGATCATCATATTAAGAGGCTGAAGTTTTCAGAGTGGTACTGAGAAAGTGAGCAGAGCTTATTTAAGAATATTAAGCTGATATACTGATGCCTGCTATCAATCACTTCTTTCCATTGCAAGGCAATTACTGAAGCAGATGAAGCTCTTTGAAATTCTAGCATCTAGCTGACAGGGGTATCATCCATAACATTCCTTTCCCAGTAAGTTTTATTTCCTCACCTTTGCACACAACACAAAAAAAAACAACCCCAGACACCAGTAACAGCCCAACAAGCAAATGCACCACCAAAACTCAACAGTGCCATTTTAGAAAGTCACACTTAAGTTTTCATACTAATTGGAGGCAAGACTGAAATCAGAGATCCCAGTGACTCATTTGACCACAGCATTCCAGTAACACAACCAAAAAGCCTAAGTAACCAGAAGAAATACCTGCTTGCTTTTGGGAATACATTTGGTGGAAATAAGCAACCAAGTATTTGAGATTTCCATAAGGTTGATGCTGGTACCTAAGTTCCACAAAACGTAATCTATCCTATATTTGCCTGCAGCAAAACAACAGACAGCAACAGCACAAATGAAAATGACAAATGAGGATTTTCAACTCATTCTAAATTTGAGCCCTAAGTGACAAAAAGCAACCTGATTTTAAAAAGTTCATAATGCTGCTGTATGCACTGACATAATTTTGTTATTCGACTAAGACTAATGCAGTTGTTCCCACCACCAAGAGCATGCACTTTCAAGTGGTTTGTTGCCTGCAGCTATTTTCTACAGGAAACTGTAGTAGCACATAATATTCAAGAGAAGTTGCCCACATGACTTTTTTTTTTTTAAGATAATTCAGTTGCTGCCAATAAGTTATAGAGAAACAAAATAAAACTAGAGACAACAAAATTAGAGACTGACAATTCTATTTACTTCTTTTCCAAGTGGAAATTATTCCATTCTCCACATTTATGCCTCTCAAGACTTTCAGCGCATAAAGCAAGAATGTGATACGTTCATGGAACTGGAATTACATTAACAGCTACTTGAACACTGTTTTATGAACAGGAGGCTCAACCAGGAGCATGGTTTTAAATCAAATATTCTAAAAAGCAGGGAACCTACCAATTTCTTGTAAATTGAGAGCACACATTTGTTTTAAATACATTAAAATATCACAGCATTATTAATTTGAACCAACTTACTCAAGCAAGTAAAGTTCAGCTTTCTGCTACAAATTATCAAAACTTTATGCCTAACAGAAAAAAATAAAATATCTGTGTAAATTTTAATAATATTCCTGAATACCAGTTCAACAAATCTTTCCATTGCTTACTGACCCAGTATTATCCTCCTGAAATTAGAAATCGATTAAAATGCTTCAAAAACGTAACTCTGGCACAAGCACATAGTTTGGAGATACCCAAGCACCAAAAAGTTCCACAGGAAAATTTAAGTCTCTCCTATTCCACAGTTCCATGTCTCTTGTTTGTTTGAATTTAACTTATATAACATCCAAACAGCAGCAACAGAAATTCATGGATGTCTCTCAGAAACACCAGTACCTCTTCACAGATTGCATAAAACCCATGGTAAAATATCCCTAATTTTGTAAGAAGGTTATGCGAACCTCACTGACTACAGGACTTGTCTGTTAAGAGATGGGAATTCATTTGGTTTTCTTCTTCATATGTTTTTGAAGCTTTCTTTAAGTTTTTGCTTAATCAGAATAGCACAAAGATTCACCCCATACAGTTTGAGTACCGAAAGCCACTGAAAGAATTAAGGTTTAGGAGGCCATCTTCTCACACTTTGTTTCACTTTGTAACAAACGCTTATGACAGTCAGAAGGGAAGATAATGTGTTACCTTACCAAGAGCCCCTTACAAATCCCTTGCTTACAAGTCCCTTGCACCTGTGTTTCTGGAACAGATTACCACCAAGATTCAGATGCAAAATTAGAGTGCGGGATAGTGAACAAGTAACACAGATAAGGCAGAGCCGAGTGCTTGTCAACTGCACAATCACTCACGTTATTTATTTACATGCACATAACCAACCCACCTGCACAGGGCTGTTGCGTCAATCCTGCACATTTCAGTATCGGGTAACACTCCAGGAATAATAATAAATGCATGAGTAACTGATGAATTCAGGGGAAAAGGAACATTAAAAGGTGACAAAAGTTGTTTCAAATGACCAAGCATTCCAAACCAGGAACCACAGATTGGGAGGAGCCTTAAAGATCACCTAGTTCCAACCTGCCTGCAATAGGCAGGGACGCCTTCGATCCAGTGCCAAGCCTCTGCCGTCGGCAGGGACACGTCTCGCCAGACCAAGTCATCCAGAGCCCCATACAACCTGGCCTTAAATACTTTCAGGACGCAGCACCCACAGCTTCTGCGGGTAACCTGTGCTGGTACCGCACTACGATCATAGTGAGGAACTTCTCAAGACCTAACCTAAACCTACCCCCACTTTGTTTGAAACCTCTTCGCCTTGCTCTGCCAATAGACGCCCCAGTATTTTTAACGATCCTTCCGCAGGAAGGACCCATCAATCACAAACCACGACCTAAGAGCCAACAGTTTACCAGCGAGCCCAGCGCAGGGAGAACCCCCTGTACGGGGAACGCGTGAACTCTGCTTTCCGGTCACTAAGAACCAGACCAAGCAAAGACCCCAGCAGCAGAGGCCCAGCGGTAACGCAGCTGCGATAGAAGCCATCCAAAAGGCGTTTCCCGGCCCTTCCCTCGCACACAGCCGCGGCGCACACGCGGTGACCTCTGTGGAGCCTCCGGGGCACAGGAGTCACAGCCGCCGCGCCCCGGCCCGCTGGCGGGAGGAAGACACCGCCTCCCGCGCGGGTTCTGGCCAATGGACGAGAGTTCTGGCCAATGGGCAAGGGCGGAGCCCGGCGGGAGGGCGCGCGGCGGCGGAGCAGGCCCTGGCGGGCCGCGCGTGANGACTCCCCGCTCAGGGAACCTGCGGGACCGGACACGGTGAGAGAGGCCGCGGGGAGGGAAGATACACCCAGAATACCAAAAACTAACTACAAATACAAACAAGCCAATAAACCAAAAAAGCCCCAAACACCCAGAGCAGCTCCAGCGGTCATGGAAAGTTTTTGTGCAAACTCCGAGCACCGCATCTCGCGGAAAGGCAACAACAGCGCGGGCAGCGCAATAAACAGATAGAGAGCGGCCCAAGAAGCAGCCAGAGCGGCTCCACCGCCCCTTCTCGGGGCTGAGAACAACAAAAAATAATACAAAAATCCCACTGGGGTCCGGCAGTTCCGGATTCTCCCGGCACTGGCGGGTTACAGAAGGCGAAGGGTGGTGGAGTAAAGCGGGGGACAGCAGTACGAGACCCCACACCGGATGCGCCTAGGCGGGGAGGGGGGAAACACCCGAGAAGCTGGGCCTGACAGCCGCTCAACCCCCTGTCCCACAAAGCCCCGAGCGCTGTGTATGTAGGTCTTATATGTGAAAATCCGTGAGGATAAAGTGCCCAGAGAAACGCCAGGAACGCTCTCGCTTCCTACCTGGGCAGGGTTCAGCTCAGTTCAGTCGTGCGGAGGAGGGGGCAGGGGAGCGCTATCTAAAACAAAAGTGGCGCCAAACCCCCCAAGTAAGGAGCAATCGTCTATTTCTTCCTCCTCCCCCCCACCAACCCTCCCCCACCAGGGCCGGCAAGATCCCAGCGGGGCTCCAGCAACATGCGGCCCCGGTACAAGCTGGCAAGTGCCCTTTTCTTTAAAAAAATAAAATAAAAATACAAGGCGAATGGTAAGTGCCACAACTCTTCCTCTTGGTAGGCAGCGGCCCAAGAGCCCGTCCAAAGTCACTCAGAGGGGAAATCTCGCCCCATAAAGGCCTGGGCGCCGGGAAGGGGGGGGGGTCGCCAGCCCTTTCGGAGGAGGCAGTGGGACGGAAGAGGGGAGAGAGGCGCGGATCAGTCCCTATGGCCTCACTCGCTCCCGCCAACGCTCCAGCCCAGTCGGCCGGGGCTGTCCTAGTTCGGGGAAGCGCGACGGAGTCGAGAAACGCTGCTTCTCGGACACGTCCCTCGCGGAAAATGGGGCTAGCTCGGGAAAGGAAAGCAAGCG
>VZRI01010122.1:1028-24575 GCA_013397515.1 Upupa epops | reverse complement strand
CCCCACCATTTTCTCCTGCGCGCCGCGCGGCCCAGCGCTACCTCCCCCACACACTTCGCGGCCCGCTCTGTTCACAGCGGCTCCGACCTCCCTTCCCCTCCCTTCCCTTGGCACGGCAGCGCCCGCACACACAGAGCACACACACAAAGCTCGACTGTCCGGGTCCTCCATCTTGCCGGCAACCCCAGGTCGGCTCAGCAGAACGGGGGAGGAGGAGCAGGAGAAGGTGGTTCTCCATTTTAGCTCGCCGAGAGCTGGGCCCGGCCTGCCCGCGGCCGGCTCTGGTGCCAGCGGGACGGAACTCGAGGCGAGCTGCGGATCCGCTTTCAGCGCCCTCGCGCTCCCTCACTCGCGCTCCTGCCCGCGTCCCCCCTCCCCGCCGCGGCGCGCTGGGAACGGGGGGGGTGGGGAAGCGGGGGGCTGGAGTGTTTTCGCGGCTCGGCCCCGCTGTCCTCCATCTTGGCTGCGTCGAGTCCCTGCGTCCAGTCGGCCTAGCGCCCCGCACCGCCCTCGCCGAGCCCGGCGACCGCGGGCCGCGTCCGGGCCTCCCCCCTCCGCCACGCACCGCCATCCCGAGTCCCCCCTCCAAACTTCCAGAAGCTTCGCCGCCATTTTCTAACTTACCTTACGCGGCGTAAGCAGCAAGGAAGGCCCGAGGCTCGTAGCTGCGCTCCTGTACTAACCCCGGAGGGGCTGCCGGTCGCTCTACCGGCCCGTCCCAGCTCCTCAGCGGGGGGCGGGGGGCAGCGGGGCTGCGGGCAGGTTCTTTAATTTGGCGGCGGCGCTGGGGATTGTTTGGGCTGTTCGCTGCGCGGCGGCTTCAGCGGGGCGAGGGGAGGGCGCAGGCGCCACCTGGCGGCCGCGCAGCAGCGCCCCGCTCTCCTGGGCGTGGGGCGACACCTGCCGGGCGAACACGAGAAGGCGGGAGGCGAGCGGGGTAAACAAGGTGCGGCGCATGCGCGGGGAGGGGCCGCGCTTAGGCGGTGGGAGCGCGCCCGACTGAGGTGACGGGAGCGTGCCCGGTACAATGATGGGTGCTGTTCCCGCTGCCGGGACCGTCCGACCCTTCGAGGCAGCGCTGACGCGAATTTGTGTCACCGCTCGGAGCAGGAGACGTTAAGATAAACGCTGTTCCGTGGCTGAGTGGTTTTTTCCACCTCTGGTCTGGAAAAAAAGTGACAAAACGAGGAGAAAACTCGCCCTTTCGGGAGCCCTTTTAAAGCAATCCCGTAGCCTGACGTTTTAGGTACAATCACGGGTGCTGTTCTTCTGCCTGAACCTGCTGATGGCTCCACGAACAGTGTACGAGATGCAAATCAAAGAGGATTTAGAATCATAGATCACAGAACAGTTTCGGTTGGAAGAGAGCGTGAAAATCATCAAGTCCAATCTTCCTAGCCATATCAGCACCACTAAACCATGTCTCTCAACGCAATATCTACCCTTCTCTTCAGCACTTCCAGGGTTGGAGAATCTATGCCCTCCCTGGACAGGCTGCTCCAGTGCCTGACCACCCTTTCAGGACAGAAATCCCTCTTGACATCCAACCTGAACCTCCCCTGGCACAGCTTCAGGCCATTTCCCCTCATCCTATTACTGGACACCAGAGAAAACAGACCGACCCCCGCATCTCTACAACCTCCTTTCACATAGTTGTAATTAGCAATCTCTTGTTCTCCAGGCTAAACAGCCACAGCTCCCTCAGCCGTTCTTCACGGGACACAGGATGTACCAGAGCACACAGAAATATCTCATCTGCCCTCCAGAAGGGTGTCTAAAATTGGCCCACATGTTCCAAAGTCATTGGGGCAGGGCACCCATGGCTTGGTGGCAAGAGAAAACAGTGGACTGCTGAAATTGCAAATGGTTGATCGAGTGACAGAAAAGGGAAAACATTAGGAAAATATGGATTAGTAATGTGTTTAATTGTCTTTACTGCCACTTTATTTCCTGGTTTTACATTAAAAGCAAAAATAAAATGAACAAGGATCCGTTTAAAGGTCTCCTCTCACATTTGTCTCAGCTCACTGCAAGTTCCTGCACTGGTTGTTTCTCAAGAGTTAAGGTTGTGACAAACCAGCAGCACAGCCACAACCCGGCAAGTTTTGCCTGTGGCACCTCTGGCTAGTCAGTGACACAGGAATAAGAGGGGAAAAGCCAGGTCTGTTTGTGCCTTCCCTGTACAAAGTCCATTTCTGGCCTCTGCCAGATAGGCCATGTTTTGGTTAAAACCAACTGCATACTCAGCACACTGTGCCCACATGTGGGATCCCAGGATATGTCCTCTGCTGGAGAGCACAGGCATGGAGAGAAGGTTCTGCTCACAGAGCCACTGCATCAGCTCTCAGCCAGGCTCCAGTGATGTTTCAGAGTGCTGGCAAGAGCTGAGTGCTGAGGTGGCTCCAGAGGCAGTCATATGAAATCCAGCGCCTGCCACATGCATCAGTTGTTTGGTCTCTTCTGAAAGCCCCTGTCGTTCACACCTGACCTCCTAGCTAAGATTTCTTAAGTGAATGTGTTCGACAAAATGAACCAGGACACAGAGTTCCCTGGGTATGTTTCTGAAGGAATGAACATGCGGATGCTGACGGTGCCCTGGCACAGCGCTGGGCCTGTTTCCAAAGCTGACTCAGGCCTCAGAAGCCCAGACACACACTTCAGGGTGTCTTGACTCACAACGTGCTGCTTTACACTTGAGACAACAAACCCCGGAAGCTCCGGAGGGTAGAGCCCAGGCGCAGCAGCTCGTTGCAAACCGCTGGCAGTACAACCTGTCAAGGAGGAGCCTGAACTGTCCGGGTCATTTCCTCCTTTCCAGTTGTGCCTTTCAGCTGTTTGCCTGCTCCCTGTCTAAGCAAAACTGCTCCCTCATTAGAGAAGGGGGATGGGCCATTTGTGTTCTCTGGGTCTCCTTTCGTTTGGTTTATTTCCTCAAAATAGATAAGTTCTCAGAAGCTGCTCAGAGCACAACTACACAAGCACTGCAGTTAGCACCACTAGAGGTGCAGTGCTACCCTCCTATAAGAGGGGGCAGGATGTTTCTGCCCTCTTCTCCTGGCACTAGTTGCCTGGGAGAAGACCCTGACCCCCACCTAACTACCACCTCCTTTCAGGGAATGATAGAGAGGGAGAAGGTTCCCCCTTGAGTCTCTTCTTCCCCAGGCTGAACAGCCCCAGCTCCCTCAGCCTCTCCTCATCAGACTTTCCCTCCAGTCCCTTCAGCAGAGGATAGGAAGTTCTTAAGCCATCGGTGCCCCGGGTGGTTTCCTAACAGCACTGCACTTGGGTCACACCAGTGACCACCAGTTGATATAATAACATGCATCTGAGGAGGAAACACAACTGTCTCTCAAATGATAACTAGGAACATAGTGGGCAGACAACTGGAGCAAATTCTTAACTGTTGTGTTTGTTGTCCTTATGAGGACACTGGCTGTCTGCAGATTCTTGCTTCTGCATTTTCTCCATAAACTGATCATGCTTCCAGGACTGAGGCTTGCATTTGGTGCCTACCCCAAGGAAGATGAGAGGAGCAGCAGTTCCTGTGCTAGCGCACCACTTCTGTGTAAGCTAACAGTTCCAGAATGGGCTTCTACCATCTGCTCAGATTTCGTGAAGAAATCAAAGAGGGGCTGGAGCGGGTCCAGGGGAGCAACGAGGCTGAGGAAGGGACTGGAGGGAAAGTCTGATGAGGAGAGGCTGAAGGAGCTGGGGCTGTTTAGGGGGGAGGAGACTCAGGGGGGAGGACCTTCTCTCTCTCTCCAACTCCCTGAAGGGAGGTTGTAGTCAGCTGGAGATTGGGCTCTTCTCCCAGGCAACTAGTGCTAGGACAAGAGGGCAGGGTCTGAAGCTGCCAGGGGAGGGTTAGGTTGGATGACAGGAAGCCCATCCTCAGGGAAAGCGTATTGACTGCCCAGAGCAGTGATGGAGTCCCCATTCCTAGAGGTGTTGAAGGACAGCCTGGCTGTGGCTCTTAGTGCCCTGGTCTGGCTAATGTGGTGATCTTAGGTCATGGGCTGGGCTGGATGAACTCATGTTTCTGCGAACATCCTGGAGCTTCTGTACAGTTTCAGCATCCAGTGTCCTCTCTGATACAATGAAAAGAGGTAAAGGAAAAATAAGTGTTATCCAAGTCTGATAAGGAAACAGCAATATTTTAAATTCTGACCATCTTAGAAAAGATTTATATTTGATAGAAAAAAAGTTTAGGAGAAAGATTCTACAGGGCTGTCATCTTTCTCATAAAAGCTGCTCTTCAAAAGAGCTTCAAAGTCCCACATTTCTGAATCCAATGCAGAGAGGATTTAACAAAGGCTTTACAACAGGGACATTCACCGATTTCAATCCAAAGGCAGCTCTTGATCAGTCACCCAGATAAGAAACCAAGCAAGGAGAGGGTAGATGCCGCTTCCCCTTCTGAATGAATGACCAGAGATTCAGCTCTAGAGAAGATCAGAATCAGCCTCAGCTGTCAGATGGCTGATTCATTCTTCCAGGCAGGAGATCTATGCTCATGCTGCTTCCTTTCCTTTGAGGCCAGAGGAACAGGAACTCCCTCTGCAATTCCATTTCCTCTTTTCTACTTAAAGAGCAATAAAAAGAAGGTAACAATCCTTTTGGTTTTTTATTTGTAAATGGATTGCTTATGAGAATTGGAGAAGGAGCAAGCATTCATACACTGGGTTCATTCTGAGGCAGGCTAGCATTTTGGAGGGCCTATGTTAAATAAGCCATAGTGGAATTTGCATGTGGTTATTTGGCTACAAAAAGGAAAAGCAGTCTTTCCAGTCAGACCTTTGAAACTGGCTCGGTCACTCCAGGGAAATCTGCTCTAAATCCTTTTGGAGATGAGCAATTACATCAGGAACAGAAATAAAGGCCCAAAAATGGGTTACTTCCCCAACAATTACAAGAGAGACGTTGCACATCAGTAACTCCTTAGGCCTTTCCCTGTCATGTGAATAATTCTTCCCTCTTCGATTGACGTAAGTCTCCCTCCTATGGTCCTGTTTCTCTCCAGATCTTTCCAGAACACCTAAGTCGAGTCTCCATTTTCTTTGATTTAGGAAGTTTTTCCTACTCTGCTCTCAGACCTGTAAAGGAGGACAGAGTCACAGGACATCCAACATCACCGAAAAGGAGGGACATTTTAAGTGCCTTTCAGCAGCAGCTCTAGAAAACCACGGATCCCCCGTAATTCATCAATGCCTAATTGCACTACCCACAGCTTTATTCAGCCCTCTGGAGGGAGGTAACGAAAAGCCCTACTAGCTTTAGTCAAGAGAAATCTCTTTGACACAAGGCATCACCTCACCCTAGGTACAGGAAGGAATAAGCATTACTGTTCATTACTGTCACATCTCTGGGATCTGGAACATGATCTGTTCCAGTTTCTGGGCATTGGGAAGGTTTGGAAGATGTGGCCAAGCCAAATCTGTGTCCTGTAGCCAAGTCCAGGCAGAGGCACCATGGACTGAGGAGCATTTTGTGAGTCAGACGCTGTGACAGCATAAGTGACACAGTCTGTGGAACCAGAGAAACATGTTTCACACTGGGTGAGCTGGGTGTAAGGGCACAGTCACATCAGGACAGACAGACCAGTGTATGACAGAGAAATGGCTGGGGGTGAGAAGAAGATGAGAACTGAAATAAAGTCAAGCAGGCCAAACAGCATCAACCAGCACCAAACAGGGGAAGAAGCTTTAGCAAAGCAACAGCTCACAAACAGTGAAACTACTGAACACTCTTGATGTGTGGGGCACCCACCCATAAAGGATAGAAAACAGTTCTCAGCTTTCTCCTACTGCTTCGATCCCTGCTGAGATTCCAACATGGAACCAGGGTGTTGTCTGGTTGCAAAGGAAGCAGGAAGGAGACTGCCTTGCGTAGGTGAGGTTGGAGTGGGACAGAAACATTTTCACAGAATCACAGACTGATTGAGTCTGGAAAAGCCCTCTGAGTTCATCCAGCCCAGCCCTTGACCTAACATCACCACACTGGCCAGACCACGGCACTAAGGGCCACAGCCAGTCTGTCTTTCAACACTTTTCAGGGATGGCAACTCCAATGCTGCCCTTCTGCCTAAGATGATGGAGCAGAACAGTTACAGAGTCAAATACATTGCTCTGAAGAAATTCCTTCTTCAGACAAACTGGTCAGCTCTCTTTGGCACTGCAAGCAAACTCTAGGTTTTGGTGATGATGGTGGATTGGTTTATCTTGTGCCCACAAACAACCAAGACTGGGATTGGAAGGGTTACAGTGGGAACGCACAAATGGAGGGTTGTTAGTTACTTGGCAGATGGGGTTGATGAACAGATGAATTATTCAGATAATGAACATGCATGGTTTTCTGGGGCAGACCTACCACAGTCCCAAGACCCTACATGTCTCAAATAGATTCCTTTGGTTTCAATTTCATCATCAATTGACCTCAAGGTTTCTTTCAGGCTGTACTTCTCAGAAGTCTTCTCTCTTTCCACTCATATCTGGAGCTAAAGGCTGTTCTTCCTGCTTCACTCTCTGACACAATAAGATGTGGAAGCAAAGCAAAGTGCAACCTCAACATTAGCTGTGATCAAAGTTACTGGCACAATTTAGAACAAGCAGCAGGGAACACAAGAGTTGGTGACGTCTTGGTGGCTTGCAGGGATTCATAGAATCATCACAGCTGGAAAGGACCTCTGGGATCAAGTTCAGCCCTCATCCCAACACCTCCCTAACCCCTAGATCATGGCCTTAAGTGCTAGATTTACTTGGTTTTTTTTGAACACCTCTAGGGATGGTGACTCCACCACCTCCCTAGACAGCCTGTTCCAGTGCCCAATCACTCTCTGGAAAGAACTTCTTCCTAAGATCTAATCTAAATATCCCCGATGCAACTTGAGGCCATTTCTTCTCATCCTACCATCAGAAATTTGTGAGAAGAGACCAGCACCAGCCTCGCTACAACCTTTTAGGTAGCTGTAGAGAGCAATGAGGTCTCTTCTTAGCTTCCTTTACTCTAGACTAAACAACATCAGTTTCCTCAGCTGCTCCTCATAGGGTCTGTTTTTCAGAGCTCTCACTGGCCTTATTGCCCTGGTCTGGCTCCTCTCCAGCACCTCCATGTCCTTCTGATGCTGTGGTGCCCCAAACTGGACCCAGTACTCAAGATGCACTCATGAGAGCAGAGTACAGGGGCACCGTCACCTCACTGCTCCTGGTGGTTCCTGACACAGGCCAGGATGATGCTCCCCCCCCAGTGTTACTCTAGCTATCATCTGAAGGGACGGTTCTGCAGGAAAGGGAGATAAAGTCAGAACTAGATTCCAAAGCTTCTGTTTTGCAAGAGTTTAAAGGAAAAGATTACTGTGGCTTGACACCCACTTCTGGTAAGTTTCTACTCAGAGGATTAACTGTTTGGCTGAAGTGATGACTCTCATTATACTGTGCAAAACTAACATAAGAGAAACTCTGATGAGAGCTTTGCTACATGATGCAACATCCTGAGATCAAAAATATCCACCATGAATAAATGTAACCACACTCTGCCTGGGTCATTTCAGGAGGTTAGATCCATTTATTCTTCAAGCTTTGCAGGTGCCCACGTGTTTCCGTTAAACTCAGTGTTTTAGCAGTTACCGTCCTTGATGTTTTCCACAGTGGGCTCCACAGAAGACTGTTTCTTTGATAGTAGATTCCATTTTTCAATCTAAGACCAAAATCCTAACTCAACAGCTGTTCAGACTACAAAATTTGAACTAACAATTATCCAAAGGCAACCAAGTAGTTTTCACCTGCATTGAAAAATTACATGTAATGTCACTACAAAACTATTGTTCCTCTAGGGTTTCCTCAGGGTTTTGCACATCCAGGCCATTACTACTGGATATCCACCATCTCCTTCCCTGTCCTAGGGAAAGGGCAGGCTGTTTACTCCTGAGCCATATCCTCAGAATTAATGTTTGTGGGGATGTCAGGATTGCTCAGCAGGAGCTGCAGGTTAATAGAAGAATTACAGATAGATTCTGATTTTCAGCAAGGTTCTTCCTCCTCACAGGTGATTTTGCTCCTTGCAGAAAGCCGTGTTGTACTCGTAACACTGTAGTTGTGGACAGCAGCATCAGTCTCTTGGAGCAACATGATGCAGCAGCACTTGCAAACATGGCAAGAGAGGCTCACCACCCTTAATTAGCGTGAAAGTACAGCTGGGTCACAGGTGAGAAAGACCCTGATCAAATTGCTAAGCTGCTCAGTGAAACGTGCATATAGAACACACAAAAAGAACCCAACCTGGAGGAGGAGGATGATGAGTTGTTGTTGTGACTCTTACCTCAGTTCCATGGGGAATGATAATGAGTGATCTCACCGGACTGGCTCTTGGAGACTATATGGAGAAGACCATCATCATCCTTCACAGAGGAGGTTTGTGAGCCAAGGCAAATCCATCCCTTCTACACAGGAGAGGCAACAAGAAGCTTCTAGGCAGCAGTGGAGGTACCTCTCAAGCCACTTTATGTCGTCCAGTCCTCTTGCTCACAGGAGTCCATTAAGCACAAAGAAGAAGGTGACAGAGCACCCTGTGTAACAACTCACTGCTCACTTACTGCTGCACATGACCACAGCAAAAGCCAGAAAAAGCTCCAACTGCCTTGCTCTGTGAAGAGCTGCCCTTCTCTTCAGGTAGGCCTTGCTGGAACTTGCTCATTTTGAAAGGCCAGAGATTATCTTCAGAGGAGTTATAAAATACCATGGATGCAAATGTCACCACCACACGTAACCTCTAATCCTGGTAGTACAACACTTCAGCCTGAAGTCTGACATGAATGCGGTACCAAGCGTCAAAGCACTGTGGTCAGAACTAACCAGGCAACAGCAAAAGAGCTATTTAAATGCTATTGATGTTAAATGTGTTATTTTTAAAACATATCTGTAATCACTGAAAACCCTTCTATTGTGCTGCAAGTTGTGGAGCAAGCCCCAAAGCAAATTTAAAACAGCATGGATAGCTGAGTATCTGCAGGTACCAGCTGGAGCAACTAGCAGAGTAAGTCAGAGCCGTGTTCCAAGCCCCATGCTTCAAGGCAGTAAGAAAAAGCTAAAAGCATCACACAACAAAATAATGGATGGTTTCCTTATCTGAACTTTCTCTTCCTATATCAGGAATATTATTGCCATGTTTTCTACACTAAACCATTCCAGAACCCATTATTACAACCCCTTGTAAGTCTCCCATGTATCCAGAGCAGCAAATAGTTCTGCTGTTGCCAGGAAAATAGAAAAGGTTTTACATAGAAGCTGCTAGGAGAGTTACTGAGTACTTGACTGTATCCCACAGCTCTGCCTTCCAGACAGCTTACAAAAACCAACTCCCAAGACATCTCTGCCCTGCTGCTCACCTCCTTTTCAAAGTACCTGGTGCTTCCACTCCATTTCTCTCTTCAAACCCCTCAGCCCAGTAACAGCATTACTAGAATTTCTTCTGTTTCCTTTAAGATATTGAAAATCAAAGTAATCAGAGAAAAAAAAATCTTCCTAATTCAAGCTGTCAAAATTTGATGACTATGCTAATTATTTTTCCACATTTAGTCTGAATAGAGGTCTGATTATAGTTTTAAAAAAATCCCTAAACTTACGGAGCAGTTATTTTGTTGCCTTGCTAACAGGCTTTTAACACTTCTATGTTCCTAAGTGATCAGAATTCAAATTGCTGTTATAGCAGCAGTAGTTACAAGCGTTACAGTCTATCGCTTAGAAGTTCACAAGCTTTCACCAGAAGCATTTGTGCTGTTTCCTTCGAGATTATCGGGATGATGCTCCTCTATTCAGATTAGAAGTTTCCATTTGTGCCCTACTTGCCATCACTTCTTGGATAGTTCCCATACTAAACTTAACCCCCAGAATCGTCTCCTTACTGGGATTTCGTTCTGTTACAGCTCTAAGTAAAATTTGGCCAATTTCTTTTGCAGACAGGGCTATGCAGAGCCGCATGCCCAGCTCTGCAGCCTGAGCTGGATCCAGCTCACTCAGATAGTCTCTATCACATGACTTAGGTCAAGGTTAGGTAACAAACTATCTGCTTAAGCAAGTCGGTGCAAAGAGGTTGGCAGCATTAACTACACAAGCTATTTCAGGCAGCCTTCAGCAGCTCACAGGCAAACACTGCCCCTCTAATTCCCCTTGAAAAGCACAGAAAACCCCCCTGGAAGTGGAAATGGGAATCTGAACCAGGCCTGGCCAAGTGTCAGTCCACGTCAATCCTGAAAAGTCCCTGTATGCGGCAGCTATCTAAACATTAAACTCCTCACAAAAGCAAAAACCCCACCTGAGCCCAGTTCTTTATGTATATTTCATCATCATTAATGCTGCAAAACAAAACTCCAATTTATTGCCAAACCACAGCAAAACGAACATTTCTTAATTAACAAATCTTCATTTACACAAAGAATACATTTTATTTCCTCACCAATTAAAATACATTCATTAACCTTACGAACACTCTGGTTAAATTAAGGACAAGTGAGTTAAAAACCATAACAGCAGCAGAAAGAGACAACATTCTGTTAGGGGTTTATGTTTTAATGCGTGAATCCAAGGAGGCTGCTCATGGCATAACCAGTTTGCAGATGACTGTAAATATTCATAATGAAAGAGAAAATCAGACATTTCTAGGACTAAAAACTTCAAAGTTTTTTTTATATAAAACTATATTGTGTATATTCTGCACTATAGATCTCTTTGTTCAGAACTCAAAGGTAAACACATAGTCAGGGAACATCATTAGTAGCCCCATAAAATAAGGAAGGAAGTGGCAGAATTAAGCAGACTGGCTGTAAACCCGCTGCACTTGGAAAAGTATCAGAGCATTGTGGTTAATAGAAGGATGTAGGATCATCCAAGTAGGGAACTGCTCAAGTGTTTGAAAGTGATTCTCAATGCAGTAGTTCTTAAGGTTTTAATTTAAATGCTGCACAGTGTCAAGACCCAAAAGGAAAGATCTCTAACATTACTGGTGATTTCAGAAAAAAAAAAAAAGTATTTACTCCTCTGTCACTAAAAAGCAGACAAAAAGAAGTACTGCAGATAATTAGCAGGTAAGTGGCTGAGGACGATCCTACATTTAAAAAAAACTCCTAGAAGCCTTTCTGCATAGGTGGTCAATTTTGCAATGAGACCAATCCTTCCAGGAAGGGCACCAGGTCTGTCTGACCACCTTCATTCCTGTTATTTCTCTTCTAAGAAGTTAAATCAATATGTAATTTAGAGAGGGATTTTTGTGAGAAGCAGATGGCTTAAACCAGCCTTCTGAAGCCAATTTAAAGCCACTGAAGCTGGAAAAGTTAAACACTGAGACAGGAATTCTGTCTCAAACCAGCAGGTACAGCAAACATGAGGTGAAACACTACAGCAGCAGTTTATGCCTGTTCTCTGAATGATGTCACAACCCAAGTTACAGAAATAAGAACTTCCACAATATGTTTAGAAGCTAAAATCTTAGCTAGAATGTACAAGTAGATAATAATGTTTACAATTAACTTACTATTTACACAAGATCAGATGCTCTGTACAACCAGAGTCCTACCAGAGCGAAGCAAAGGGCTGGTCGCATAAATAAAGCTTTGCGCTACTTAGTGTCTCAAATCAGGTCTATTAGCTGAAGTCTCAGCAGAGAAAGAGGTGCCTTTCAATGTTCTTTACATACCAGAAGATGCACTTCAGAAAAGATTGTTTAAAATTGCTCATTATTGTTTAAAATTATGTTTAAAATTATGTTTAAGCATAAAAATGTGAGCCCTCCCCTGTGACTGCACCTTGAATGAAGGTTATTTTTTACATTGTGTTACACCTACTTAAAGCAGTGACATAGGGAAGATTTGCATCCATAGTGCTGGATATGTATCTGCTCTGGCAGCGGGGTTGGACTAGATGACCTTTCAAAGTTCCTTCTAACCCCTATGTTCCTGTGTGACTGTTATTTCTGTATTATTATTAATACATAAAAACTTCCTGTCTCTTCATAATATCCGTGCGACAGAGAGGACATTTGTTAAACACTTCAGCACAGTCCTTACAGGCAACTAGGTGGCCACAGGGAATGAGGACGACTGCTATGTCTTTAGCCATACAGATTTTACAGAGCTTCTCTTCCTGCAAGCGCCATAGCTTCTCTTCAGTACTGAGATCTAAGGAAAAGAAACACATAGCAACTTTCACATACTTTGCAACAACAAATATCTACACATTTCTTTAATTTAAAACTCCCCAATTATGAAAGGAAACCAAGCTCTAGCATGAAATCTTTTCTCCCTTATTCCCATCTCATTACATTTCCCAGGCCAATGCAAGCAGCTTAGAAAGTCTCTAGAATTCAGAATGTGCAGATTCAATCAGGAACCTGACTTCCCATTCGACAACTATTTCAAAACTTGACAGAAGGTGACCAGAAGGCTTGTTGGTACTCATGCACATTTTCTTTCTTTTCCAGATTGTCCTCAGTGAAAAGAATGAGGATGTGAGTCCCTTCCCTGCATCCATGTCCCAAATGCCCGTACTTCAAAATCTTTGCACAATACAGAAAGAATCAGGTTTGCATGGCATGAGCTCTCAGTGATTCCAGTATCCCCCACTGAAAATTTAAACTTCAGACGCTTTCCGCTGCTGCATGGGGAGAGCTCTGCACAGCCAACCACAGAAATGATTCCACTTTCACTGCAAGTCCTACCCTCCCCACCCTACAATATCTATCAAGCATCTCATGAAAACAGTGGGCTGGTCAGCTTGCTGCTATTGTGCCAACCAGATGGGCTTCACTCTCCACATGAATTAATGCTTGTCTTGAACTACAGGTGGTCTATGGACTGAGAAGTGGCAGGCTTGGTGCCTTTGCAGTGTGTTCCTGCTGGTCCCAGTGGAGCTGGAACACGTCCAGCTGACAAGGAACACTATCTGTAGGTGAACTTTTCCTTTGTGGCCAAGAAGGAAAATGCTTCTATCCCATGCGACATTTCCTACTGACAAATCATCCCATACTAAGTTTCTTTTCATGTTGAGTATGTTCTGAATACACACTCCCAACACTTTAACACCCTCTTTGTTCAGCTGCTGCTTTTTTTTGAACTCCAAAAAGAAATGTCCTGAATTTTAAGTTGCTGTAACGTCACCTTAGGATCAGAGGGCAAAAAAACCAGGTAACACCACAATCTATTTCACAGACTAAAGAGCTGACAGGAAAATACACACAGAGGTTGTGTAATTGAATAAGCTCATCTTCCTCAACTGGGATTTCATTTGATTCTTCTTCCCTTGTATGTTCTTTCTGAGCACTTAAGTCTGCTACCAGATCCTCAACAGATGTGTGACTCTCTCCAGACATCTGCAATTTCTTTTCCATGGTGTTCCTAATCTCAGATAAACTGAAACCCATGTCTATGGCACTTTGTACCAGAGGATTCTGCAAGAGAGTATCTAAAACAAGAAATCAAAAACACAAAAACAATTTAACAAGGATGAATCTGATTAGGAGACAGCATGCACTACAGCACTCTAAGAATCCTACATGAGTACCGGGCCAAAGGAAACCTACTTCCCATTTGGGAATTGTGATAGTTGTTAAGAACTGCATTTTGAAAACACACAGAGCTGTGATGCCTTCCACTCCAGCTTTCCCAGTCTCCATCTGTTTATAATGCAGATACCTAGATTTGCTATTCAAATAAACTACTTCAACTTCTGAAAAAACATCTTGTACAATTAACAACCCAAAATCCAGAACTGAATGTTATCTAAAATTAATCCAAAAATCACAAGGCGTGATCAACAGGGTGGCAGTCACCCTACCCACAACAAAACACAATGCTACCTTGGAAAACAACTTTTCAGCCTGTTGAGACTTCTCCTTCTTTTTTTCATGGAATTCTTGAGTAGATTTTTTGGCAGTATGTCTTGCTTCCAGTCACTCTGCCTCAAGTAAATGACTGATCTCTTCTTCACTTAACAAGACTGTTCATGGAGAAAAATTTTAAACCTAATCTTCACTCTCATAAAGGAGAAGTGTGTGAGAGATTTCTAAAACAGGCTTTGTGTGACCACTCTTCATTGTGTGACAACTATCATTCCCTGACAGCTGAGGAAGCTGCTTGACTACCTTCCTTTTTACACTTTAACTCTCTTGTCTGTATGCTGCTTGCTATTAGTGAAAAGCATTGCAGGACTGTCTAACACCAAACACATTTCAAGCTATTGAAACTTTCACAGCTCCCTAGTCATTGCCATTTAACAGACCAATTCTTCTTGCCTCACCGACAGCAATGACAACTGTTTCAGCTCAGTATTCGTTAATATTCATCCCATAGCACCATTAATTTGATATTCAATGCACTCTTAGCTGCTGTAAAAATACAGAATCATTAGGGATCGGAAGGGACCTCGAAAGATCATCTAGTCCAATCCCCCTGCCACACACAGCAGGACCACCTAGACCAAGTTGCACAGGAACAGATCCAGGTGGGTCTTCAACGTCTCCAGACAAGGAGACTCCACAACCTCCCTGGGCAGCCTGTTCCAATGCTCTGTTACCCTCACTGTGAAGAAGTTCCTTCTGATATTTATAAGGAACCTCCTATGTTCCAGCTTGCACCCATTGCCCCTTGTCCTATCAGCAGATGACCTTGAGAAGAGCCTGGCTCCATCCTCCTGACACCCACCCCTCACATATTTATATTTGTATGACCTAGCTTACAGTCCTTACTGACAATATCTATCCAACCATCATTGCATTTCCTCTAAGCAAGATCGTGTTCATTCTGCAGTCCTTCAGAAGCAATGAAGCCATGGAAGAGCACTATCCAACAACTTGCCTGCCATACTGTAAAAGTAAAATAGGGTTCTTTTTGGAAGTGACCATTTCTCTTAAGATACATGCAAACACAGATATTCCCAAACGGGAGAGGATGTGTGGTTCAGGGTTTGTTGTTTCTTTTTAATAGATACCTTCAGGAATGATTGTCCTTTCAGCAGCTTTTGTCTGAAAGTGAAATATAAACAGATGACATTACAGTTCTGTAGAAGGAAGAAGAAAATCTATCCTACACAGGGCACAAAATAGCCACCTGACCTCCACTACTGTACTGACTAGAGCATAAATCTGCTCTGACAACTGCAAGAGGGATTATTTAACCCATCTTTGCTCTAATCATCTGTACATCGCTCTTAGTCTATCAGTTCTGAAATAACATGGAGCTTACTTTGGACTGACTGCACGCAAGTCTAACAATGCTCTCTTTACCAACAAGAAAAAATTATCTGCTATCTTGGATAAGGAAATCTTTCATCATAAACCTGTTTCCCAGGATCTAAAAAACCCAACACAGCATCAGCTCAGTACCACACACACACTATATACAAGGTAACCTACATGTGATCCGTAACCCCGCTAAGCAGAACTGCAAGATCTATAAACTCTGACTGACAGAACCAGAACATCCTTTACTTTCTGCCCAGGAATGATGTAGCATAGTTACTAAATGATACCCAAATAAATAGATGGAAATTATGTTAAGACTATGGTAACAAAACAATATGTGGTGAATAAGCAAGCCACTTACTGTTGAATCACTACATCCATCTCTTAAGTGAATGTTATTTATAAATTCTACTCCTTTTTCCAGTCTCACAAATCTGCACCTACAAATAAAAATATCAGGTTAGAATACAACCCCACAAAGAGCAAAAAGAAACAGACTGCATGACTTTGGACAGCTTAGATAATCATACCAAGTTATGCCTGTGAAATCCCAACATGTTCCGGCAACATCAGGGCTGTCACTTTAACATTTTTAAAACATCTTCATCACTCCAGCAGTTCTTACCTGTTTTACATTTTTAGTGAAAGAGATCTCTAAGACTTGTCGGCCAGGACAGCTGATGCCACAGCTTTATAAAATCACACTCTCCACAACTCCTTGAAGGGAGGTTGTAGTCAACTGGAGGTTGGGCTCTTCTCCCAGGCAACTAGCACCAGGACAAGAGGGCAGGGCCTAAAGCTGCCAGGGGAGGGTTAGGTTGGATGTTCAGAAGCTCTTCCTAAGGGTGATCAGACACTGGAATTGACTGCCCAGGGCAGTGATGGAGTCCCCATCCCTGGAGGTGTTGAAGGACAGCCTGGCCGTGGCCCTTAGTGCCCCGGTCTGACTGATGTGGCTGGGCTGGAAGAGCTCAGAGGTCTTTTCCATGCTCAGTAATTCTGTGATTCTGTGAAGACTTCCACAGTTCACCATTACTGTGTCCTTTGCACAGACACCACAGTGCTAACATGTTGCCACCGACACTGATATGCAAACAAAATCTGTGTATAAGACAGTTAATGGTCTGAGAGCAAATGTGCAAATCTGAGCAATCTTTAAGCAAACTAAAGCAAAAACAAACACCTTTAAGGAGGAGTGAAACACAGCAAAATGTGTTTCAGCCATTCACTCCCCAAGACAAAAACTTGCAACAGCATGTCATTCAAGAGGCAGAAGCTAACAATTAGAAGCAATCCCTGCCCCTAGTAGAAAAAGGTTCAGCTAATACTTAACTTTCAGAGAGCTGCTCACCACAGGAAACAAATTTGGCAGCTAACACACGAAAAGACATGGAGTTTATCCATGTTATACAAGTAACCAAGTCTTTGTACTTGGACAGCTTCTATCTACCTCTGAGAAACAATGAGTCAGACACCCCTCCCTCCATTCCTCAAGAGAGCCTTCAAATTAAATTGGCAATCTTTCTAAAAACCTCTTATGGACGTAGAATCCTCAACCCTCTAAAATTACACAGAAGTAGGTTTGGAATTCAGTAGCACTGCTAACTTCAGCACATTAGGACAGGAGCTCAGTTATTTTGCATCCAAACAGGGGTTCCAAGCCTGGCTTGCAGAAAGCTGTTACGTGTAACACTTGAGTAATGGACAAAATACCAGGCACCTACTCATAAAACTGAGACATCCATTAACTCCAGACAAGAGAAATCTCTTCCCCTTAATAAATCCTGCAAGCACACTGACACACAAACAACACTGACTTAAAGTTTTTCAGGAAGGCTAATTCCAGGGCAGCCTTTCAGAGTGATCACCTCTAAGGAGTTAGTTGTGACCTCACACAGTCTCTTGAGATGTAGGTCTCTTTCCCACTCTCTTTAGAAGGACTCACTCCAAACTCTCAAGAATGATGCTGGTGTCCAATGTAACACTGCAGCATATGCTAATGGCTATGCACATGACAGCAGGACTACAGAGTACAGCTCAGATGAAACCAAAAAGATCCTGTGCAAAAAATTCCTTGAATTCTTTTCTGCTAAGGAAAACGACAAACAGAAACCATGGAACTGATGAACCTTTGGTGCCTCTTGAACAAAGATGAAGGACAAGAAAGTAGACAAACAGAAGTGAAACTCAAAGCTAGACGTATGAAAACAAACCCTGTGAGGCCACAGTCAGTCTTTATGAGCATGCTCATAACATAACGTGCTGTAAATAAGGCTCCGACATGCAGTAAATATTACCTTACCCAGGAAACCATTTGGCATGTTGATCCCATGGGTCTTCCTTTTCCTTCCATTCTTGCAGTCCTCCACCACAGTGGAAGCATACAACATGATCACCATTACCTGAAGGGAACATAAGAATAAGGTTATGAACTTCTAGTAAGCGTAACAGTCACTTCTCACTTTCAAAGCAACAGTATTAACAAAAAAAAATGTATTTCATTAATTTCATTAATGTATTTCATTAATTAATTTCATTAGGTTCAGGAGAGACTTGAGCTTCAAACACACAAAATAAAGAGTCCTATCAAATACTCCCACATTTTATTTCAGCAAGTGATTTTTCAGATAAAATCAAAAGTTAACCTAGTCTCAAAATAGCTCAATCCACTGGTACAGAAGTCATGAAATAGCCCAGCACAAAGAGGAGATTTTTTTTTTTGGGCTTCTTACACCACTAAGGTAATCAGGCTTTGCACAGCAGCAGCATAGCTGGCTGAGGAGATGGTAGGAGAAATTGTCTCCCTTCTGCTCTAACACTGCCCACTATAACCAAAATCTGTCCCAGGAACTGCTTTGCTACTGTGTTTATTGAAATGAGAGCAGGTAGTGGTGGCTTTTCTTACAGAGCTAAAGCAACTCCAGGGCACAGCAAATGGAGTTTTCGCAAGTATCAGACCAACTGCTGTTCAAGTGACAAGCCGGTGTCCACAACAGAGGTCTCCCTCAGCTGTGACAGGTTGGGTTCTTTTAGAAATCCAAGATCAGAAAGAATCAACAAAACCACTTGTACTAGGTACACTGTCCATGCATCACCCACTCAAGAATATATCCAAGGCTATTATTTGTGGCCATAAGTAAAACAAGTGGTGGCAGATTAAAAAAATTCTTCCAAGTGCTCCTAAGCAAGAACCCAATTAAGATGAGATCAAGAGATAACCCCCCCTTCTTTGTGACCTAGTAACAGCAACACACTGCATTTGTACAGCAGCTCTCAGGGAAGAATTACAAAGAGGTTTAATGGCACTGTGCAATTAGGAAGCCACTGCACAAAGACACTAGAGTCTTACCCAAACCCAATACAATACGTAAAAGCTATCCCACTGCAGTCACTATCTTCATAAAGAGGAAGGAGGCTGAGAAGAGACCTTATTGCTCCCTACAACTACTGAAAAAGAGATTGCAGTGAGGCAAGTGCTGGTCCAGGGAGGTGGTGGAGTCACCATCCCTGGAGGCGCTTAAAAAACTAGTAGACTGAGCACCTGAAGCCATGATTTAGGGGTTGGAGAGATGTCAGGATGAGGCTTGGACTTAATGATCCTCAAGTCCTTTCCAGCCATGATGATTCTGTGATTCCAAAGCAGTTACAGTAGGCAGCAACAGCATTTGTTAGTTTTGGTTATCTAATACTGTGCTAGTGCAAATGTGTGTTAACTAAATAAAAAAGGCTCACAGCCTGGGATGTCCTGTTCACAGGCTTCTGTATGGACCACAAGCCTGCTGCTTACACGAGGTATCTGAAGGACAGCACTTTATTTACAACAATATTAAATTTGATAATCATTACTGTGAAAGAGGTGTAACAAACTATTTTAGACAAGAACTATGAAAAGTAATTACAGAGTAAAGAAACTGACAAATCATAGAATCATCAAGGTTGGAAAAGACCTTTACGATCACCATTAACCCTACCAAGCCCACCACTAAACCATGTCCTTAGCTCCGTATCATTCCAGAGTAGAATAACAAAATGCACACTTGTTTCACAACAAGACACCCCTATAAAATCTTTTTAGCCATTTCAAGGTCTAGCTCACCTGTGCTATAGAATCCAGCTTCAGCAAGTAGCTCCTTGTCAACAGGATATATCCATGTTACAAATGTTTGCAAACGTCTTCCATATTTTGCCATGGCTGGATTCCGTGGTAGCTGGGCATTGTTCAGAGCACTTCTGCCAAGCTCAGAAGAAACAGCTTCACGTGGAACATTTCCAACATCCTGGCCCAGGACAAAAAGGCATTTGGGAAAATGCCTCTTGTGCTCTGACCAGGCTCTGTCACTGGGTTCCCATTGTTTCAATTTTCCACCACAACAGAAACAGGCCACCTCATCACCAGCACCTGTATAATAGAATCCAGCACTAGCTAACTCACTTGGAGTCAACTGGTCGTTGAGGGGCCAATTGTGGAACGATGTTAATCTTGTCCCTTCGCTGCACATTGCAGGGTTGTGAGGGTATAAGGCATCAGACATATCCACAACCTGCCTAGTTCTCAGAAGGAAATCAGCCTCCACACCAGATGGATCATCCAGAGCACTGCTGGAACCATTCTCAGTAGTGTGCTGGTAGTTCTGGGCAACAGGATCAATGTTATTTTCTACAAGAGTAGATTTAGTAATAAATGTGCAATTTGGTGAAAGATTCTTATGTCTCTCAAGTGCAGAATCCCCGTGTTCCCATCTTTCAATAGTTGTATGGCAGCTGAAGCATTTCACTTTGTCACGTTCACCAGTGTAAACAAAGCCAGCTCGTGCTAGTGCTGCTGCCGACACTGGGCAGTCAGGAGGGAATTCAACAAAAGTTTCTAGTCGGGAGTGTTCCTGTGTCCATTCCTGGTCACTGGTAGTGTCTGGAGTGGTGCATGCTTCCAAGTTATCTGGGCCATTACACGTCATCTCTTGGTAAGTAGAACTCTCCTTTCAGATTACCTGAACAAAGAAAGAATACTTGAATTTCACAGACAGAACAACAGATCATACCCAAAACTGACTGCCTTTCTTCACTCACTACAACAATGCCTCTCTCTCTGCTCTCCCACCTCACCCTTGCCTGTCCCTCCTGTCACACAGAGGCAAACACCAGAGCATTAAAAACTAACTAGATTTTAAAAAGTCTGCAAAGACAGGAAGGAAGATCATTAAGTTTTACAGGTCAATAAAAATTTACCTGGTAAACACAGAGGTTTATACATTTATAGCTTTAAAACAGACAAACATTGCAAGTGTGACATCAACAAAATATGTAACAAAACCCCTGCCAAACCCTGTCAAAAGGCTTCTGAACCTGAAATACAAAGTCAGTGAATTTAAAACACCTATCTAAGCCAGATCACATCTGCAAGAATTTACAGCCCAGCTCTGAAACACAACTGTCTTTATTCTCTCTTGTAACAGGCCACTCTGCCTGTTACAAATGAGCATTAACTGCTGAAACCATCATGAAAAAGAAAAAAGTCTTGGACTGGTGCTATATAGTGAACAAACAGATGTCAGTTCTCCTCTTAACAAACGGGCATGTGAAATAGACCATCAGATGTCTCACTGGGGCATTTGCAAAGCAGAGCACCACACTTGTGTGAGATCAGAGCCTTGAACTCCCCAGCACTAGTGTTCATGCTGAGCATGCTGCTTCCACCTGCCTACATGCTGCTCCATCAGAGGTTCCTGTGCCCCTGCCATCACCTCTGCTTTTCCCCTCTTCTGTGCCTAAAGAATGTTGTGGGTGATTATTTACTGGAAAGTGGACATGTGAGTGATCCAAACTACCTCTGTGTGGAACAAAGACTGTAGTTAGCTCTGCAGCATCTCCCCTGCAGTTTTGCACAGGCTCAAGGACTTGGAAAGTTACATGAAAGTTACATGGAAGGACACTGAGGCATGAGAAAGAAGACAAAGACAACTCACTGATTGGAAGAGCAAAGCTCAGGAAAGCTCCAAGAGTGTGTGACTGTTGCTTTGACAACATATGTTAAACAATCATAAGTAAACCAACTATCTGTAAGGCATATACACGTACCAATCATAGTAAGAATTATTAATAGAAATAAGTAAAAAGTTATAAAAGCTTCTGCCGGCTTCAATAAAGTGTTCAGCTTTTGATTACATTAATCAGCATGCTGTTCCATTTATCTCCCGCAGAATGTCATTCTCAAAATAGACCTGTCCCACAGGCCTATTTTGCCAACACTTTGTCAGAGTGAGTACTGACTGCTAGTCCTGCCCTGCACTCTTCTGCATGAGAAGGCTGGTAAGAGGTCTGGACAAGCTCCCTCTTGAAAGAAAAGCAACTTGGTTCCTGCAGGTCCTGTGTGAGAAGCACAAACCAACAAAGTTATCAGCTTCATCCCAAGGTGGATGAAGTCAGAGCACAGAAAAAACATAATCTCTTGTCCTGACAAGTGCAGAGAGGTTCCTGATTTATAAAGTATTAGGAATAAAAACAGATAAATACAGATCTGGTTCATATAAAGAATTTCAATGTACCACTGTAACATGAAAGCATTGCTTAAGGTAAATAATTGTTCATAAGCTAAATAAGGTATCTGAGCCAATACTGTATTTTAAGTTAGGGCCACAATTCTCCAGTACTCTCTGATCTTATAGGCTGAATGATTACGTCTGGGTCTTGCAGTAACTGTCTGGACTCTTTCACTAAAACTCTCTGTCTCCAGCACCAGAAAATTTGACAAACCTCTTAAAACACTTCTTTTTTTTTTAGTAAATAAGTTGAAAATTCAAGAAAATATTACTTCATGCAATTGCCAAGCACCTACTTTTTACATCAGTCCACTTCAAAGACACCACTTCTTTTAAATCAGGTTTCATTCTCAGAGTTCCTGTAATCATATAACATTTAATTGTACATTTTCTCTCAAAACAACTTCTCCACTTTAAAATCTGGGCTCAAGAAATCAGAGTATCATGCAAGAGGTCCATCTCATGTTTGACATGCTTTTCTAATGGAAATAACACCATGAGCTTTATGCTATTGCTTACATCAGGCTGTACTAGTTTGATTCCATGGACTCTCTTCACCCCCCTGGGGTTTCCTGGAGAGATGCGTCTGTTTTAATGACACTAAGGAACTGAGAAGGAAATACCTGAGTAAGGACGCAAGGAGAGAAGGAAGTGGATCAAACAGTAAACTGAAACATTAGAAATCAAAGCAGACATTATTTTCAATTAACTGAGGTATTCTTTTTCAGTTTTACTGATTACCCTTAATTAACTGTGAATCAACTAAGTGAACTGCTTCAAATTCAGTATCTGGATCACTTCCAACTGCAATGGAAATCACAGGATCAGGCCTTCCAACCAGCCCTAATAGCAGTGTCTGAAGCAGATAAAGAATCTCTATGTACTGAAGAGGAGTTTCTAACAGTTCAGGGAAAACATAACTGGGAAGAAGCTTTAGAATAGAACTAAAACCCCCATCCATAATGCATGTGTCACTCAGAACACTGAGATCAGCAGCCTTATTCTTTCAGTTCTCCCTGCAGTGCTGTGAATGCTTTGATATTCCTCCTGCTAACATGGGGAAAAATGGGGAAATAAAAAAGAACAATGTCTTCAACACTGTAATAATTAACTACCTGCCCCATCTGGATTCTCCGGAGGTAAGCAATCTATCCTGAGCCTCACAATCAAGAGAGCAGGAAAAGTACATACCAGCAGAGCAGTAAGCACCAGCAGAAGTGCCCAAGCACCACAGATTAGCTTGTTAGTATCAGGTATCAACCATATTATCTTCGGTAGCAGAAAGATTCAACCAGCATTCCAGAAGCCTCTCAAAACCCCATCTCAATACTGCAATGACAGAAGCAGGATGAATCCCTCACAGGTATCTGCTGGCTTTAACAGCATTCCTTCCATCCACATAGCAAGGCCTTTTCCTACAACAGACCCTAGAAACTCGGTGCTGTACAGTTCTCTTCAAAACAATTGCATTGAAATAACTCATATTAAGTGTTAAGGCAACCTCTTCACCTATCTACAGGCCTCGGTTCTCGTGTGGCATTTTAACTACCCTGATGTTTGCTGGAAGACCTACTCAGCCAGCCATCCACAGTCCAAGAGGTTCCTCCAGTGCATTGGTGACAATTTCCTGATGCAAATGGTGGAGGAGCCCACTAGGAGAGGAGTGCTGCTGGGCCTTGTACTAAGCAACAAGGAAGGACTGGCTGAAGCAGTGAAGGTTGAGGGCAGCCTTGGCTGCAGTGACCATGAGATGGTGGAGTTCAGGGTCTCATGTGGCAGGAACAGAATA
>VZRI01010120.1:4641-17973 GCA_013397515.1 Upupa epops | reverse complement strand
AGAAGAGGAGGCTGAGGGGTGACCTCATTCATGTCTATAAATACTTGAGGGGTGGGTGTCAGGAGGATGGAGCCAGGCTCTTCTCAAGGTCATCTGGTGATAGGACAAGGGGCGATGGGTGCAAGCTGGAACTTAGGAGGTTTCATATAAATATCAGAAGGAACTTCTTCACAGTGAGGGTAATAGAACATTGGAACAGGCTGCCCAGGGGGGTTGTGGGGTCCCCTCTGGAGCCGTTCAAGACCCACCTGGATTTGTTCCGTGTCCTGGTGTGGCAGGGGGATTGGACTAGATGATCTTTTGAGGTCCCTTCCGATCCCCAATGATTCTATGCTTCTATGATTCTATCTCAGCTCTCTAAATCAACCGAGAAGAAGGTGTATTTGTTGCTCTAAGTCTTGGAGGGAAAAATATCTTGTATTCTTATATTAATCAGGAAACACGTGTTTGGCTATTAGCATAAACTATGTACTTCATAATGACAAGGGGTTTGCCTCCACCACACCAGCATTGCAGCTCTTTCCAAAGCAAAAGAGAGGTTGTTGATCTGTTCTGAGCCACAACCACCTTAGGAAGTCACACCGACAGAGCATCTTTTTGACAAGACTGAAGCATTTCAAGGTCAGGCTTTTGTACCAAATGGTACTGATTTACTGAACAGCTCTGTGATTAAGATTTTGATAATTTCCTGGTGAGCAGAAAAGCAGAGAGACAGTTTACAAGTAAATTGATTATGAAATTCTGGGTGTTTTGTTGATAGGAAGGAAACAAATTATAACCTAGTAGGTAGATAAATATACTTCAGGCTCAAAAAGTATGGATTACTGAACTGAAAAATTATATCTTCTTGAGTCTAATTTCATAGCCCCTAAAAATAGCAAAAAAGTCTATTTGGAGTGTTGGGTTCCAAGAGTCTGAAAATTAATGAAGAAGTGATGTGATTTGGAGCCAATATGGTTCATGTTATCAAATTGTGAGACAAGTAGGGATTTTTTTTAAATAGAAGCTCGAAGAATGCTACTCCTGCCTTGCATTTCCCATCTCCAAAATAGCCAACACTATAAATAGTCCTCTCTGAGTTTCTGGGCCATCTCCCTTGTAGCAGAACTCTTAAATGCATTGGCCTTGACACTTCTGCCACTTAACTCTGGTTTGCCCCTCTTCCAAAAGCAAGAGGCCTGTGCTGAAAAAATTGCCTAGAATCATGTAAAAAATGATTTCCATAATGGTTTCTTTTTAGCCTAAAAAATAATTTAAGAAAAACCAAATCAATGTTTCCCAAACTGAGAAGTTGACATCCTTCACGTCGTATCCAAAGAGCATTTCATTTGCGTAATGAAAACCTATTTAAACTCGTGGGCATGCAATGTTTTTATTTAGACAGGCAATTAAAATTTATCACTATTAATAGCTGGCAGAGGGGAAGAGAAGGTACAATTCTTCCAGCAAATGTATGCTTGCTCAAAAGGTGAGCACTTCACAGGCAGCACTAAGAGACAAAAAATTGGCAGCAGGGTGCAGAAATAAATAAACCAGCCTGATTCCTCTCAGGAGCTCAAAGAAACATTGGATCCCACTGATAACCGTATGTGCCAAAACAGCCAAGAGCACTGGAAAATAGCTAGAGTAGACCTCTGAGCTCAGCCAGCCCAGCCCATGACCTAACACCACCACATCACCCAGGCCAGGGCACTAAGGGACACAGCCCTTAAACACCTCCAGGAATGGGTACTTCATCACCAACAAAGGCAGTCCAGTCCAGGGTCTGATCACCTCTCCGATGAGGAAGGAATTCCTAACATCCAACCTAATCCTTTCCTGGTGCAGTTTCAGGCCCCACTCTCTTGTCCTGGTGCTAGTTTCCTAGGAGATGAGCCACCTGACTACAACCTCCCTTCAGGTAGCTGTAGAGAGGAAGAAGGTCCCCCTGGGTGTCCCCTTCTCCAGGCTAAACACCCCCATCTCCCTCATCCTCTTTCTGTCAGACTTTCCCTGCAGTCCCTTCCCCAGTCTCCTTGCTCGTCTGGACCTGATCCACCCCTCAGTCACTTCCTTGAACTGAGGGGCCCACAAAGATGATGAAGGAAGTAGAACAGCACCCTCATGTGGGCAGGCTGTCAGAGCTGGGTCTCTTTAGCTTGGAGAAGAGGAAGCTGAGGAGGGACCTAATTCATGTCTATAAATATATGAAAGGCGGGTGTCAGGAGGATGGAGCCAGGCTCTTCTCAAGGTTATCTAATGATAGGACAAGGGACAATGGGTGCAAGCTGGAACAGAGGAGGTTCCATATAAATATCAGAAGAAACTTCTTCACAATGAGGATGATGGAGCATTGGAACAGGCTGCCCAGTGGGGTTGTGGAGTCTCCTTCTCTGGAAATGTTCAGGACCCGCCTGGATCTGTTGCCGTGTGACTTGGTCTAGGTGATCCTGCTGTGGCAGGGGGATTGGACTAGATGATCTTTCAAGGTCCCTTCCAATCCCTACTGATGCTGTGATTCTATGAACCCTAGATAGGACATGATTAATAGCCATGCACATGAAAACAATCCATTTTACAAGCCTTTGTTTTGACGCTTTGAGTCCAGTTTCTTACTTTTTGATGTAAAGGAGAAAGTTCGAAGAGACAGTAAATAGAGGCAGAGATGTAATAACTAAAACATAGAAAATTGTCAAAAAGAGAGGAGAGAAGGGAAAGGAGGAAAAAATTAGGACAAATTTGGGGAATAAATCATAGATATCAGGCCAAAAAAAAAATAGAGAATGGGGAAAAAAGTCAGAAACTTGGAAAAAGAAAAGAGGCAAACAAATCTGTAACCACAGACTAGAGGAATCACCAAGTGCTATGTACACTATAAAACCAATCCTCCCCTTTGTGACACTCAGAATTCTGCACTTAGGTATTGTTTTCCCTTTCTTCCTCCTCTCTCAATTACGTTTTTCCCCATCTTCTCTCACATTAACAATATTGCCTGGCACAGTGATTCCAGGACGTTTGCTGTTGCTGATGAAGATGATAGAGCAGAAAGAACGTGTTCATTGGTTAAAAATTGTTCCAGTTGCTGCAATAGGAATAGCTGGGAAAATGATTTTTTCCAACCCTGACATTCCTGGTGGAGCACTCTCTATTAATTATGGAGAACCAAGATGTTCTTTTAGGATAGTAAGTTTTCTAGCTAATGCCTCCATTGTGTATGCAGAATAACTGTATGATTCTAGAATATCCCCACCCCACCCCCCGACACAACACACATACACAATTAGTATTGCAGAATTAACTAAACTACAATGCCATGGTAAAATGATTCACTGAGGTTCTAGATGGCTGTAGCTGATAGAGCTGCTGTGTCTTAAGTCTTTTGGAAAGTCTGAGCTCTCAGGAAGAACATTAAAAAGCATCTCAGTACGTGGTTTGTGCCCAACAGTCCCGCAGATCTCATTAATGCAAATAGGTACCAGTCTGAAGAAATGCAGCCTGTGAACTAGGACAAACTGGTTTTCAAAGAGAAGAGGACTACTTACTGTCTGAGGATGAGCTTAGGTCCCTGTCCTTCCTTTTCTTTCCATTGATGGATTAATTTTGTTCCCCACCCACCTACACACTAGAATTTCACCAATGCTTTAAGATTCTTAGTGTCTGCCCAAGAGTGACTTAAAAGAAGTGAAATCTTTTGCTCAAACACAAGGATGTGGCTCACAAAACTAAAAGTAGTTGCTCCCAATCGCTCCGGCATCCCCAGCAAGAGCTGTTCGGTTTAGAAGTGTCTATGCAAGCAGGATAAAAAATGAGTTGTGTCATAAGCCCAGGCGCTACCACTCTCCACTTCTCCACTACCACTGATCAAAAGTTGTTAATGATAACAGAAAGTCATTTACTGGAAGCTGAAGCACTTTTCTCTTTTGTAATGGGACACAAGTGAACTGGGGTGCAGCACAGTTCATTTTTCATCTTATTTTGCCAGTGAATAGAGACAGATGTGCGCCGACTCCATGTGTGACCTGGGATGGCCACAGGAAAGACTATTAAAGCAGATGTAGACAGAGATTGTGGATTTTGCTGGCTGTAGAGCCATAGATTCATTACTGACTGCTAACAAATCCGGGGGACATGAAAACTCTTGGCAGCTCTCCCCTGACAAGAATGACACATTGACAAAAACACACAGCAAAAACTTTCTCAGCTGGGAAAATTTGCCTAATGCATTTATATTCTTAAACAGGAAAATATTTCCTTTGCCTCCAGCTACTTTTGATGCAGCTACTCACATCGTGGGTTATATAACTCTTAGCTGTATGTATATACATATTTATAGATTCTCATTGGTTTATGGATCTGTGTCTAGAAAAGAAATAAAAACCCTATCCTCCTTACTAGTGATCCTCAAATCTCAGTTGTAGTGGAAGGGAAAAAAAAATCACCAATAAACATAAAACAAATCTTACCACCCCCTACCCTTCCTTAGTGGGAGATGTGGGGAGGTTCATAGAATCACAGAATCATTGAGGCTGGAAAAGATCTCTGAGCTCATCCAACCCAGTCCATGACCTAACATCACCACATCAGCTAGACCAGGGCACTAAGGACCACAGCCAGTCTGTTCTTAAACAACTCCAGGAATGCAGACTACTTCCCTGGGCAGTCTATTGCAATGTCTAACCAATCTTCCCTGAGGAAGGACTTCCCACCATCCAACCTAACCCTCTCCTTGTGCAGCTTCAGGCCCTGCCCTCTTGTCCTGGTGCTAGTTGTCTGACAGAAGAGCCTGACACTCACCTGTCTACAAATTCAGGGAGTTACAGAGAATGATAAGGTCCCCCCTGAGCCTCCTCTTCTCCCACCCCCAGCTCTAGTCTCTCTAGTCCATTTCTAGTACCTCTACTCCCTTTCCCAGCCTTATGGTCCCCTCTGGACACACTCCAGTACCTCAGTATCTTTCTTGAAGTGAGAGACCCACAACTGCCCCCAATACTCCAGGGGAGGCCTCCCAGTGTCCAGTACAGGGAGAGAATGACATCCCTAGTCCTGCTGGCCACACTATTGCTGATCCAAGCCAGGATGCTCTTGGCCTTTTATGCCACCTGGGCACCCTACTGGCTCCTGTTCAACCAGTTGTTGACCAGTAGTGCCAGGTCCC
Organism: Upupa epops; assembly: GCA_013397515.1. Classification (NCBI taxonomy): domain Eukaryota; kingdom Metazoa; phylum Chordata; class Aves; order Bucerotiformes; family Upupidae; genus Upupa; species Upupa epops. Next base: position 12,839 of record VZRI01010120.1, on the reverse strand, counting down.
TCTCCTGATGATGCAGAGGGGAGATACCTGATCCCATCATCAAATCATCAAATCAATCAAAATCCATTATTGGGAAATAAGGAGGAGAGGGAGGGATGAATAATAATAAAACCTCATCTGCATGTTAATCTCTGCTTCAAACACAACCAGGATGTGCAGCCCAGCTCTGCCAGCTTTACATAAGCAGGGCTTTGTGCTTGTTTTCACTGGGGTCTGGATTTTCTGATGGGAGGAAAAAAACCCCTCACTAAAAGTTGTTAAACATTTCAAGCTCCTGGGTAGATCTAGAAGACTCTGATTTAACAGGGTTTCCAGATCAGTCTTAAAAAATTCAAATAATTTAGAGCCACTGTGTGGGAGATGAAGCATCTAAGTGAAGCAGCAGAAGCGAGAGCAGTTGGTGGAAAGCACAGTGTAAATCATCTGGAGATAAGACTAATAAAACACACTCCGTGGGTCTCTTGCAAGAGGTATAAAAAGCTCTTCTCACCAAGAAAAAGATTACTTTGAGTTCAAGTGCCCACCTGCACTGCCCCTTGATGTCTCATGTCAGCCCTTGGGATGATGCATTCAGGTCTGCGTGAGGGTTCACCCTTGATTCAGGTAACCTCCCTGTGAATACATTTAATGTCAAAACTCTTTTCTGGTTGAGAGACTTCATCAGGACTGGAAACAGAAAGGTCCTCTGAGCATCCTAATCAGGGAAAGTTACTGGGTGGCCACTGCGGCTCCCTGGGAAACACCTTGCTCATCCCAGACTCACTGGCTTGAAGTGGCACCTGAGATGCTTCCTAACTTCTCGTTTGTTACAATTGCTTAAGATATCGAAGGCTCTAATTCTGCTGGCTACTGCAGTCTGTAGCTCTTGGAAAAAATGGGATGATCACCATCCAACCATCCAACCTGCTGCCTTGACCCTGGAGATTAAGAAACCTGTACGACTGAACCCACTAAAGACAGAAGGGCAACATCAGAGGCTCCGCATTGTCACTCTTAACCCATCTGCTCACTTTTTAAGCTGTTACCAGTTAGATTATCATTACCCGCTAAACAAGTCTCTGCTGGAAGTTTGGAGGTGTCTGCCTTGTTTCTTCATCAGAATTTCAGCCACTTTGATTATCCCCCAGTTCCTTCACAACAACAGTTGTGAGCTGAGTGTCAGAGAAGCTTTATCTCATGGTGAGACGTGTCTCTGCCCACAGTGGGCCAGGGGGCTGGAACTAAGTGATCTTCAAGGTCCCTTCCAGCCTGAACCATTCTGTGATTCTGTGTTTCTTGAAGGTACTTCTGTCTCCACCACTATGCCATGTGCCGCGTGTCTCGGTTTCCCTNGTGTCAGAGAAGCTTTATCTCATGTCCTGACCCCTATCAGTGAAAATTTTGAGTTATCACAAATGATAGGGAAGTGCTGGCAGGCCTGGAGTGTCTTGTGCTCACCCTCCCTCCTAGCCCAAGCACATCACTGAATGTCTAGACTCCATGCTATATCTCACAGCCACAATTAAACATGTTGGATTATTGGGTTGATTGTGGAACTCTATGATCTTGAAGTCTCTTCCAACCCTGTTGAATTTGGTCCAGAGGAGGCCCACAAAGATGATCAGAGGGCTGGAGCACCTCTGCTATGGGGACAGGCTGAAGGAGCTAGGGTTGCTCAGCCTAGAGAAAACACAGCTCTGGGGTGACCTAGCAGCAACCTTGCAGTACGTGAAGGGGAATACAGGAAAGCTGGAGAAGGGTTTTTTACTAGGGCCTGTAGTGGCAGGACAAGGGCCAGTGGCTTGAAACTGAAAGAGAGAGGATTTGGATTGGATCTTAGGAAGAAGTTCTTCACCATGAAGTTGGCGAAGTATTAGAACAGGTTGCCCAGGGAGGTTGTGGATGCCCCCTCCCTGGAAGTGTTCAAGGCCAGGATGGATGGGACTCTGGGCAACCTGGCCTGGTGAGATGTGTCTCTGCCCACAGTGGGCCAGGGGGTTGGAACTAAGTGATCTTCAAGGTCCCTTCCAGCCTGAACCATTCTGTGATTCTGTGTTTCTTGAGGGTACTTCTGTCTCCACCACTATGCCATGTGCCGCGTGTCTCGGTTTCCCTATGAAAAGCAGCCTTTCCCCTTGCTTCTAGGGAAAACCACCCAGGAGATGCTAGGAACTGCAGCAAGTAATGTCAGAACTGTTTGCATCCAGTGATCCTACAGAGCTGAGCTTGTTTGGGGGGAGCAACACAAAAACAAAGCCAGTCAACCTCAGGTGAAAACATTCTGAAAAACCAAGCAAAAAGCTCTTCCGTGAGGGGTAAGGAACATCATTGAGCTGCCATGTTATTTGGGAAAGTCAAGCTGGAATTTTCTCTAGTTGGAGCTGTAAACAAATCAAGCTAATTAAAAAATTATCATGTGTAAGATATGGATTTTCCTTGGATGAAAACTAATTTGAAGGGTAGTTATTATAAAGATGAAATAAAGAACAGATTAGGAGATGTGTGACCCATGAAATATTGACAAGTTTCATTTAGGCACTTTAGCCTCAAAAATAATATAAAAAAAGCTAATTTAAAAGATTGACTGAGAGATGCAAAAACCTTTGGATTATTAGTTCTGATGGATCCCTCGTCTTCTTGTCTCTGCAGCTTCATCTTTCCTCAAACTGTTAATAATTGATTACTGTACAGATTCTTTTAACTTATTACTAGAATCCCTTGGGCAGAGGGGCTTGTATTGATTTCATTTACTCTCTGAATCAGGACAGAGATGACTGTCTCCCTTTTCAACATGACACTAAGCAATACAACCTGCACTTGCACTAACCAGTCCTAATTGGTTTCTTTTTTAGCAGTCTGGCTAAATGCTAACAACCAGAGCCACGTCATAAACCTCATGCTCTTTATGCAAAGGATCAAGCCAAACCAGACCAACAGGTCCAACACAACAAGTAAAGCAGAATCAGTTGTCACTTGTGGGGTTCCCCCCATTGCTTCTAGTTTGGGTGCAATGCACGAGGTAGATGCTTTTGCTCTGTCTGTAGAACACATTCAATGTTTCTATAGATAATCAGCACTTCGATAGTTTGACCAGCACAGTAATTTCTTTCCCAGAGCAGCTGATTTGATTCCCATTACTCAGGTGCTTCCTAATCTTTTTCTTCCATCACTTCCCAGCTGCACTTCCCTCAGTGTACAAACCCTGGGCAATAAAAGAAAATACCTATTGCACCAGTGCTTTGATTTGTGAGCAGATTGAAATTGATACAACATTGGCTTTTCTCCTCCCACAGCCAGTCCTGATCAACTCCAGGACTCCAGCATCGCAGCACAGAACTCCTTACATCTTAAATCTTTTCTTTTTTAAATACATTTTGCCTTTAGCAAAAAAAAAACCCAATAAGAAACAAACCACACCAAACCCCCGTAGTAATGTCAGAATAAATCTGTCAGCTGTAATTTTCCTTCCCTGATTCCTTGCTAGAAAGAGCAGAGCCATGCTGCGGGGTGTAACTGGGAGAAGGCCTTTGGCCCAAGACCCTTTTTCAATGTTAAGTCTCCTTGCATGATTTAACTTGAAAAGAGTTTTAAAATAACCCAATAAAATCAAATAATTCAGCTGTAAAACTCTTCACAATATTCAAAAGGAAAGCAGATTTCATCTCTCACAGCTCTGGGTAATGTTTGCTTGCGGCCCAAGAAGCCAGTGGCATCTGGGGCTACACCAAGAGAAGCTTGACTAGTACGTTGAAGAAAGTGATCCTCCACCTCTATTCTGCTCTTGTGAAACCCCATCTGGAGTACTGCGTCAAGTTCTGGAACCCCCAAGAAGGATATTGAACTGTTGGAACATGTCCAGAGGAGGGTCATGAGGATGATTGGAGGGCTGGAGCACCTTTCCCACTGGGACAGGCTCAGAGAGNTGGCTGGGGCCTTGAGCACCCTGGTCTACTGTGGGGTGTCCCTGCTCATGGCAGGGGAGTTGGAACTAGATGATCTTGAAGGTCCCTTCCAACCTGAACAATGAATCTATGAATCCTATTAAAGACTGGTCCCAGAACAGAGTATTTCTAGATGAGTACTGATCTACATCACCAGGACAGTACTTCACCACAATTGCTTTTCTCATTTTGTTTATCCCTTCAACTACAAATCAGAGATACTCACCAAGTGAGAAATACTGAGCCCAACCACGAGCATTGTCATAGAAACCTTTGTATCAAAAGATAGAGGCTTCTGTGGCAACCAATGGGCAGGTGAAAGCACAGAGCTGGAACAACTTGCTAAAGAGAAGAATGTTGAAGGATCTTCAGAATAAAAACTGTGCTCGAAGGAAAGGGCCAGCACATGGCCTCATTGGGCTGCTCATGTTCCTTACACCAAGGAGTACTGTAATGCTCCTCCACCATTCCCTTTGCTCAAACACCCATAAAGGCCACCAAACCATCTTAAGTTGTTTTTCCCCTCTCCTTTTAGGCTGAGCACATATCTGCCAGCAGGTTGGGAAAAACTGGTACCTTAGGGCAGCCTCTTCCTGATGTCCTTTGCCCTTCAGCACTTGGCCAAGAGCCCTTTGCACAGCTTCATAGTCATCCTGGCAAATCTTAACTCATGAGGGTGTAAAGGGAGGAGACAGAAGATTTCTCAGTTAGGGCTGTACCACCCCACACAGATCCCTCCAGAGTCCCTCCAAGCTTTCTTTATGGCTGCAGTGCAGTGCAGAGACACAATGGTAGCAGCAAGAATTTGACTCCAGTCACCCCTCCTTCAAGAAAATCAAGGAGCTGCAGCACCTACGGAATGACATCTTTGTTTACTGGACTAAAGCCTGGAGATCCTGATGTGCTACAGAAAAATGCAGTGGTCTTGCAGTGAGCCAGGCAAGGAAAATATCCACTGCTCAGCACAGACCCAGCTAAACTAATCTTTGTTTTCCACAGGAGATGCTTTTTCAATAATTTCTAGGAGCTAAAGGACTTCATTAGAGCTCGTGCAAGCATCGATCCAGATGTTAAACCTCTTCACTCAACGCAAAGCCCTCTTGGAAAGCAGTAGAGAATAATTGGTCTGTTCTTATCTGGCTCTGAGGGAAAGAGAGGAAAATACTACTTATTTACTGCTGTTATGTGGAAGAATTCATGTCATTGTTTACGTATCCTTTGAAACGCATAATTACAATGGGTTTGGGTAATTAAAGGGTAGGTAAGTATTCAGTGCCTGGTGGTGGCACTGAAACCAGTTCCTGTTGTGAAGCCTGATACAAAGCAAAGGACAACACTCCTATCAGGAGTGAAATGGGGCTTGTTGGTAAATAACCGTTGCTAAGAACAAGTACTTCTCACTTGTGCCCTGTGGGCTTTGCTTTATTTCTCTTATTTATACTCTTTTTCTCTGCTTTCACCTTGAAAAATGAGAGTATTGTAAAAATAATTCTACGTGTAGAGGACATCCTAATCAAAGGGTGATCCCTTTCACGATGCGGGAGAACATCGCAGCATGTCGATCCTCTTCACAAATTTCTGCGTGAGCTAGTGATGCCACTTCAAACGTGGTTTCAACTGATTATCCTCTACTCAGACTTCATAAACCTAAATTCAAAATAAATCTGGCTTTGAAACCTCAGCACTAGGTGTCTGTAAAGGGCAACTCTTTCAGGGCAATTTATTTCTTCAGTTTCCCAGCAAGTTAATCTCTTCCTGCTCCATTAGTGGAGATGACCAGGAGTTTTCAGGAAAGTGACATTTTCATGGTTGGACTCTGTGATCTTTGAAGGTGTTTTTCAACCTAGACAATTCATAACTCTAAAATCTTCACTTGCCTTCAGGTTTGGGACATCTTCCTTGCTCTGTCGCTGCAGTGATTGTAAAGGACCTCACAGAGCAGGCACCTGATGCCAGGTCTGTAAGTGTCAGAACTACTAGAAAATAATTTGTAGGAAGAAAATTGTACCCCACCATGTTGTAGATCAGGCTTTGTTGAACATCTTGGCTCCCACTGTGCTGCCCTGATTCTTCCTCTCCTATCTTCCAGGAACAGAGGTTATGTCCACAGACCACCACAGAACACAGTGTCTTGCTCTTGGCTCCTACAGTACCTTCATATTGTATCCACTTGTTAAACCCTCGAGCCCAATGTTTTGCCTCTCATCCTCTCAAAAACCATGACCAGGAGCTCTCCAGAGATGTTTTAAAATTTAATGATGTGACATGTCCTGATAAGAAACATTCAGACCCTGGTCTATTCATGTGAAAGTCAAATGCCATCAATGCTGTGTTCCCCACAGACAGCAAATTAAAGCTGTAAGCGGCACCAAGTCCTTCCTGGCAGGTTTAGCACAAATTGGAGGAGAGCGGGTGACCATGGGGTAACAGACAGGAGATGTAAAGATTTCATAATGGTCATAATTAATAACATTTTTATCTTTCTGAGCCTGCAAGAAGGACTTTACAGCCATTTCATAGGGAAATGGTTGGACTCAATGATCCCTGGGGTCTTTTCCAACCTGAATGACTCTGTGATTCTGTGAAATTAAGTGCAGAGCAGCCCAGAGGACTGAAACTGTGTCCTGGTGAACACTTAAGAATTTGCTGGGCATTCATGGTGTCTCACTTCAGCGATGGGGCTCCAGCAGAGCTGTGATTTCACAGGGAACACCAGTACTCTGCATTGCTCTGTACTGCCCCTTTATCCGGATAGCAAACCTACACTACTGCTTTAAAATTCCAGAACTTGCAGCTCATCTCAGTACCTTCCAGTCTTGACAGTTAATGGATTATTTCTATCAAGAACAAGTATTTTTTAAAATTCTTATTTACCAGGCTCTCCAGTCCTTACAAAGTGCTGAACTGAAATCAAATGGAAGTATTTTGACACAAAGATGATCATGAATGGTAATTGCATCTTAGTTATACAACTAAGTAAGAATTAATTGGGGTAGTGCTCAGAGCAGAAGACAAGAATTAACTGGTTTAATTTTGTGGTGACATGAGCAGACGAAAAGCCAGGTGAAGATTCTATAGGGTTTAGAACAAATCGCCACATCAAGTCCTCTTGACAAGCGATAAACAGTAAGAGAGAAAACCACAAGGAAGGAATCATAGGATGGTTTAAGCTGGAAGGGACTTGGGAGGTCATCTAGTTCCAACCCCCTGCCATGGGCAGTGACAGCTCTCACGAGACCAGGTTGCCCAGAGCCCCATACAACCTGGCCTTGAATACTTCCAGGGATGAAGCAGCCACAGCTTCCCTGGCCAACTTCCAATGCTTCATGACCCTCATGGTGAAGAGTTTCTTCCTAAGATCCAATCTAAGTTTGCCCTCTTTCCTGAAACCAAAACTGCAAAACATGAAGCAACAGCAGACACCTCAAGTACTTTCTGTACAAGCTAAAATAAATTAAAAACCTCAACTCATCATTCAGAAAAAAAACAACCTTGAAGAAAAACATTTGTGCTCACGTCAGGCCTTTTTATCCCATTAGAGGATATCATAGAATCATTCAGGTTGGAAAAGACCCTTTGGATTATTGAGTCCAACAATTAACCCTACTCTACAAGTTCACCCCTAAACTCTATCCCCTAACACCACATCTAAGTGATTCTTGAACACATCCAGGGATGGGGACTCAATCACCTCCCTGGACTACCTGTTCCAGAGTTCAACCACTCTTTCTGTGAAGAACTTTTTCCTGATGTCCAGTCTAAACCTCACCTGTTGCAGCTTGAAGCCCTTTCCTCTGGTTCAGTTGCTAATGACCTGTGAGAAGAGACCAGCACCAACCTTTCTACAAGGTCCTTTCAGGTAGTTGTAGAGAGTGATGAGGTCTCCCCTCAGCCTCCTCTTCCTCAAACTAAACAGTCCCAGTTGCTCCTTTTAAGATCTGTTCTCCAGATCCTTCACCAACTTATTTGCCCTCCTCTGCACTGGCTCCAGCTCCTTCATCTCTCTCTTGTACTGAGGCACCCAAAACTGGACACACTACTCAAGGTGTGGCCTTACTAGTGCTGAGTATAGGACAATCACCTCCCTCCTTCTGCTGGTCACACAATTTCTAATAGAAGCCAGGGCACTGTTGGTCTTCTTGGCCACATGGGCACCCTCCTGGCTCCTGTTCAGCCTCTTGTCAATTAGAACCCCCAAGCCCTTCTCAGCCAGACTCTGCTCCAGCCACACTGCCCCAAGCCTGTAGTGCTGCAGGGGGTTATTGCTACCAAAGTGCA
>VZRI01010113.1:0-84576 GCA_013397515.1 Upupa epops | reverse complement strand
GTCCTTCACCTCCCGGGCAAAGGCGCCGCGCTCCGACCCTCCTGCTGAGCCCCAGCCACCGTCTCACCCCACTTCGGCGCTTCTCTGGGCGCCCGAAAGCCTTCAAAACCCCTCCGGCTCCCCTCACCCCCCGCTGCGGCCTACACCGCCTCGGCCGATCCTCGGCCTCGCGTAGCCCGCCTCCCCACCCGCCCTGCACCCTGCGCACCGCCTGCCGCGCTACGCGAGCCCGAGGATGCAGGCCGGGCCTGGCTTACCTTTCCAGCTGCTTTTTTTTTCTCCTCTCTCTCCTCTCCCCCCTTTCCCTCTGTTGGGCTGACAGATCAGAGTTTCCTCCCCAGCAGAGGGACTGGGAATGGGCTCGGGCTCTGTGCTGAGGAGCTGCTGCCCCCCTGGCTCTCAGAAGATCCTGCTTTTTTTTGCGGGGAGGAAGCTTTGGGGGCTCTTTATTATTTTAAAACTACAAAGTGCTCAGAGGGTAGGTGATTATTAAGGGGAATCCCTGAATATATTCTCCAGCAAAGAAGGCAGGGCTGCTGGGGCTGCTCAAGAAGAGAGCCAGCAAGCCTCCTACAGCACCACTACAGGCACCGAGAGGACATAACATCAGAGAGCGGCTCCTCTGCCCTCCAAAACAACAACTTTCCTACCATCTTGAAGGTACTAGACAGGGTGAGAGGGAGGGGGGAAAAAAGTACAGAAGGTTTTTATAAATTGTCAATTTGGGGGAGGGAGCCAAATGGCCAAAACCGTGGGGTTTTTTTTCCATTTACTTGGATTTTTATTTTAAATAAAAATAAAATACAAGGGCGTATGGCTGAAGAAATAGTTTTCATTATAACCTGTTAAGATCTGCTTTCTGGAAAAAAAAATTACAGGAGGTATGTTAAAATTATATATTTTTAGTAACTAAGTGTTTCTTTAAAAATTAAAAATTTGTGATTTTTTTTCTGTAATTTATAAAGTTGATAAGTTTGTTTTGGTCGTTGTGTGTTATTTCTAAACATTTGTTTGCAATTCTGGAAGTTAGTGTAACTTTTTTGGTACTTGCACTCTCAGTAGAACAGCTGAGATTGATGTAAAATGTTTGGCGTAACTGTAACATTATGTCTTGATCAAGGCACTGTAAATAAAACTGAACTGTACAGGTAGGAAAAAAACCTGCTAGTTTTTACATTTTTATTAAAAGCTGTGGGGTATTTAATGTAAGTTAAGTGGAACCTATATGTATCTGATAAATTCTGCCAATCTGATGTGAATTTAGCACTGGCTGCTCTCCTGCATGGAACATGAAAAAAATGAAGCTCACAGCCAGAAATTTTAAGGAAATAGTTAAGTTTTGGTCTTAATGTTCTCAAAGCACTTTGCAGCAGTCTGAAATCTGTTTTGGTTTAACTTACTGTTTTGATTTGGGGACTTTGTCCCTGATATTTAGGAATACTATTATTGCTGACTTCTTTTATATTTCAGAAATTGTATAAATTTAGACTACAGTATCTCATCATAGAAAACAGTCATTGCATTTTTCTTTGTTGCAGGTGTTTCTATTATATTGTGAAAAAATACATTAAATGCTGTCAAAACAATATAGGCATCTCTAGGTGAAGACACCAATCACTGTATTCAGCAGATCTATGATAATGTTTCTTGCAATAGGATTATGCACAGCCTTGTTCTGAGATAAACTGCAAAGACGCCTTTTGTTGTTGTCCTGAAGGAAGAGGAAATATTAGGAAACTAATGAACTCTACATTTTAAAAAAAAACTGTATATCTTCCATTGTAGAAATTTATTCCAGTGGTACAGGCTAATTGAACTGCAGTCAGACTGAGGTCATACTAACAGAGGTATTGAATTACTTTTGTTATCAACCTCTGTGTCAGATCTGAAATAAGTTGCTTTAGCTCAGTTACTGTAACTGTAAAAAATTTTAAATTCTGAATTTAGACATATTCCCATTTCAAAATACAGTTTGCATAGCTAGTACAGTGGGCATAGTTTTTGTGATTATAGGTGTTTTTTTCATTTAATAAGTGAGTTTGAATTAAAGTATTATGAAACGTCTGCTGGTCTTTATGTCAAACTTGTATTTTCTGTTCCATAGGATTTTTTTCTTTTAAATTATGGTTAGTCTATCTACAAAATTTTAATAGTGCTGCATTTTATGGAGTAACTGCATAGATTTATTCTGTTACTGCACTATTCTGCTTTGACATCAGAGAAACAAAAAAATAATCAAACACATTGCTGATTTATTGCATTTTCAAAGATGTTGCCTTTTGTACAGAAGTAATGTGATAAGTAAGGTACTTCATAATCTTAACCAGTTATCACTGTGTCCTCTGGAGCATGAAGTGTAATGATTCTTTTTTTGTAAGCTATTCAAAGAAAAAATACATTTATATTCTATATGTGAAATTAATTACAGGCATGATAGGGATTACAAATGTTCATATATGGGACAATAAAAAAATAAGGTTGAAATATTCAGAATAAGTTATCTCAATGCCTTTAGAAAATGCATTATAAACTAATGTTTCCTTCTCTTTTATTCTAAATAAATGAAGACCTCAGTTTTGAAGTGCTTGCAGGCCTGATTTGATATTTCAGAAATGTTTGAGAAACACTCGGTACTTAACTTGCATAAAACTTAGCAGGTCATTAGGGTTTTGCTAGAGGACCAAATTCAAGTACCTGCACTAAGTGATGTATCTATCACTTAAACAGGGTAATTGCTACTTTTAACTGCAATTCAGTACATTGCTGTAGTTCAAATCTAATTCATGTTAGTTCTCTTTATTGCATTATTAAATTATTTAGTAACAGAGGCACACCATGAACAACCATTCTGGAATCTTTCTGTAGTAGTCTTGAGAGTATCTGTGCAGCGCAGTGAGGGGTATCTGGGTGTGTTCTTTAAATGGGATGCAGATGACAGAACATGTTAGGGAAGTGCCTATGAAAGCACTTGAGAGCCTGAACACAGAAACAATATTAAAACCTTTATTTGGCTTCTGTGTTTGACTTCACAGATACTGACTTTAATCGGATTACTTGCAGTCTAAATTTAAACATACACCATAACGGTGTTACCCATTTTGGTGACATCCTGAGATCTAGTAGATATGCATTAATGGCAAAGCCAGAAATATAATGCTACAGGAAAGGAGAAAAATTTTGAATCTAGTTTGGAATAGGAAGACTGAAATGGGATATTTTTAATATCTTATTAAAAAAAACAAGCCCTACATCTTTGTAAGGACAACAGAATAAAGAAGAAAAATTCACTAGTTCTTAGTTGCATGCACTATTGCGTAATCATTCAACAGAGAAATTAAAATTTTTTATGGATGGAAGAATTTGTTTAACAAAGCTTTATTTATTTACTTGAGAGGATTAAAAGGATTCCTTTTCAGTAACTTACTAAGCATTGCAACTATTTTAATTATTTTGCTGACAAAATACTACATCGCAATGCTGTAAAGGAGCAAAGTCTGATGGCATTAGTAATGCAGAATGGAAAGAATATTTTTAAAAAGATTTGTTTTGCTTTATGGCCAAGACTTTTTTCCTAAGTTGTGAGATGCATCATTTTGATAGAGTAGAGCAGTGTTCTGAAATTCTGTTGGAAATCAAATTGGACTCCTAAACTGCTGTAAAAGGACAGTGTGTAAACAAAAAACAGGAAACATTGCCTCTGTACAGTATGGAGAACTGTGTTTTGGAAATTCCCTTTCTCCATTAGGTTTGTCTACTTTGCCTTCAGAGTGGCCACATCCCTCGTCCACCTGCTCCAGCCAGTAAATGTATCATGCACTTCAGCACAGAGTGGTGAAAAACACTGATGTTCCCTAAATCACTAATTTCTGGCTAATAAGGTTACTTTGCTGATGTGTCTCACTAGTATTAATAGTTAGACAGCAGGCACTGACATAGTGAGTAAGCTTTGTGAGTCTAATAAAAGTCATGAAATAGATGCTTTAGGTTTTATTCCTGTCCCTGGGAGAGAAACCTTCACTCCCCTAAGGTCATATGCACCCCAAGGGCAGACCCTGTGCATTTCTGGAGCATGACTTAGACTCTGTGCATGTGGTACAGTCAGGGAGTTTCAGCAAATAGTGTTACAATGACAGTATTTACTGGAAGACAGATACATGATGAAGAAACTGGGTCTTCAAAAGCTTGTGAAAGGGATCAGCAATTTATTTTAAATGCTGATGAGGGCAGCTGCAAAGTGGGGAACACTTCTAAGTGTATAGATGTGCATTAGAGACTTTAATATATAGAGCCACATTTGTATTTCTATACTTGCCTTTAGGCATCTGAATACTGAAAAGGGTGACCAATTATATAAAAAACAAAATTACAACTAGAGACATTCTTCTAAGCAACGTGTTGAGTTTTATGTGGCATTGTTTTATTTAATTGTGGTAAGCTCTGGGGTCAAGTTAACCACTAAAGCCCAGCAGAACTGAAACATGCTTATTTGTCAACAGTCCTTTAACATGGACATTTGGTTGCAGTGGTTGTCTCTAGTGTATCTGCATTTCAGTTACTCTCCTTGCTGCAGTAGTAGGTATCTAGTAACCAACATTTCTCTGCCACTATACCAAAACTATTTTCTATGGTCTCCATTTTTTTCTTTTAACACACCCAAGGTAAGGTATAAATTCACCTGTTAAGCTCCCTTGAACCTGTATTTTAGTGCACCTCTACGTGGCAGATAGCACAGCAGAGAGTAGAGGGCAAACCATATGTAGAACAGAGTAACTTTGCTCTACTTCATTTAAAGTCATAAATGTTGGTGAAGCAACACTTAGTACAGGTGACTGGCCTTGTTTTCATGAGTCTTAGGGACTTCATTAAAGCTGTTTGTAGCACTGGGAATTTGGATGTGGATCTCAGTAGGAGCTTAGTTGCAAAAGTATTTTGCCAGTTGGGAGCAGACACATGGTAGCTACTGCATTATAATATAATTAATTGTGAACTGTACTGAAAATAGTAATTAAGGCTTAACTATCTGTTCTTCATTAGCAATGTGTATTTTAATCTGCATTAAATAAGTGGTATTGTCTTCCTAAAGCTCAGACAAAACACTAAGATACTAATTTGCAGGAAGGTTGTCTAGAGTATGTGACAGGCATTTGTGGAGATATGTAAATAGAAGGCAGAATGGAATAAGCAGTCCCAGCAGAATGCTCTAACACAGTCACATTTTACTGGGAAGCCCAATGTTAAAAGTTTACAATTGTATTTTTACTATATGCTTCTGTCTATTGGTATTTCATTAATGGTAAATGCAGCAGTTAAGAAGAGTTCACACTTTATCAGTCCTTTCTGCTCTTAGTTTAGTTGCTCATTCATATTCAGGTTAGAATGGGTCTAAGTCATCACCGCAAATTATCAAGATATTTCTTGACCTGGACCAAATCAGAGATTAGTCTTCTGAGAGTAGCCAGTATAAGGTGCTTCAAACAAAGGTGTGGAATATCCTGTGATGGGTAATCCAGAAATGAAAAGCACACAGGACACGATTTTTCAAAAATGGTTAGAGTTGAGCTGACATCAAAGCATAAGGCTTTATTAATGTCTGGGGTCATGAGATCCCAGCAGATTTTGAAAGTTATTTGTTATACATTAAGCTTTTTGCTCTTAATGCGCTTCTTTTTGATGAACAGTTCTCATCTCTCATCCATTTCAAACACAGACACCAGGTATACAAAAGAAATTATTTCTTTGAAATACTAGTTAACATACTAAAAATTCAGTATTAGCATCCGAGCAAGGTGTCTCTACCAGCTATTACCGTCTTACTACTCAGTAGGCTTCTCATTCTGAAGTATTGTGACTGGAAGGATGTATTCATGTAGTTAATCAGTGTTTAGCATAGCAGTTTGCTCATTATGTAGTCACACACAGAGTTAAAATCAGAGAGTCATTTAGGTTTGAAAAGACTTTTGCGATTCAACTATTAACCTAACTGTATCAAGCCCACTCAATCAGTTTGTTCGGTGCATCGCTTGGGTGATGTCTGTGCTGTTCCTCTTGTGTTTGGCTAGAGATAGCCAGGTACTTTTGGGCGTGTTGCTGACATCCTCGTATCAGCTAACATCCCTTACTGTGAAGTGTCTTGGATAAAACACACAAGTCATGGTCCTCTCTGTTATAAGTCCAAATGTACAGTGAAGGATTCAATGTTTGTTTGGGATACCCATCTGACATTTTACAATTAATAAATAATTATCTGCTAAAAGTTGCCTTGCTATTAATAGATATTAAGGTCCTCTGGGAAGAACTTGGCTCATAAATGTGATAAAAAGTTTACTTCAGTTTTTGGTGCAGTCCTTAACTTCTAGGACCTCTCCATAATTCACCAGGTACTAATTGTTTTCCATAATAACAGTCATGATTAAGTCCTTTTCTGTCAGTGTACTTGTTAGGAGTTTCTCGGTGTCCTGTCAGTGTCTTGGAAAAGTCATTCAACCTTTTATCAAAAAGGTGATTTAATCTAATTGCATATTCAAAGGACAACACAACACATTGTTATTAAAAGACTGTCTTGTTTTGGGAGAGGATGTTTTGGCTTAGCCATTGTTTGGAGCATTTTATGGAGAGGTTCATGGAGGCAGGGATAGAGATTATGTTCTGTTAACTTTTCTCTCTGGATTAAAGCCAGTGCCAGGATGCTCTGCTTTTCCTTCAACTTTGTGAATCGGAGCTGCTTTGCTGCTGGTTTCCACAGTAATACAGCAGAAGGAGACACTGTCAGCCTCAGAAGAGGCATTGATCCCCAATCTTCTATTGCTTGAGGGAATGTTACAGACAATTCCTTCTCTGCCTTGAGCTATGCTTCAAAATACATGGGAAAATAAGTCAATTGCAGCTTTTTTGTGAATGGCCTCGTTTTGCTGGCTGTTTCAGAGTCCTGCTGAGAGTATAACTCAGTTTGGGACCACATTGTCTAGTTTCTTTTTTACTGAACAAGTTCAGGTAGGCACCTAGGATTTATAGCAGTCTCCGTCTACAGCTGTAGGGGGTTACCCATGGTGTGCTGGTGATTCCATGAGGGTCACTACTGAACAGGGTGAGGCTTAAAAAAATTGCTTCAAAACCACAGCTTTACACTTCAGTGCTTAAATCTGTCTGCAGTATTTAGACTAAGCTTTTTTCCTCTTTAATCTGACTGCTAGTATTAACCTGACCTCAACTCACTTGAAAATATTAGAGCTTAGTAGATTAACACATCATTTACCTTTTTCACTCCCCACAAACATCTGCTGGAGACTACATAAAGGCAAGATTTAATCTAAGCCATGTTTGGGGTTAATTGCTTACAGAGCACTGTGTTGAGAGAAGCAGATGCTTAATGACAAAACCTGTCCATCCCTCTCCTGGACACGTACCTGTTCTGTGATGTTATCCCTGGGCAGGCAGGAGTGCACAGTCAGATTAAGGTTACTGGACCGTTAACTGAGAATTCTGCCAGTTGGCCACAAGGTGGTACTAAAGCCGCATACGGGGAATTAAATCATCAGTTCTGGTTTAGCTTTCAAGTAATAATACAGTATACCCGCTGCCCACTCACCAGTATTGGCCCAGCATTCATCACCTCCCTTTTGCAGACCCATGTATGTGGGGAAAGCTGGAGAAAATAAAATTCATAGAATTGAATGTCTGACAAATCAACAGTACTTGCTAAACCGTAGGAAAAGTCCAAGGTCAGCTCAACCTGCTTGGAGGTGTAGTAAGAATAAATAGAACAGGAGATAAGAAAGCTGAAGCAACTAAGATAATTGGGCTGGTTTGTAGTGAATTCTTGAAAACTAACATACTAACCATAATGATGTAACAGAAATTCACAGCAGCATGGGACTACAAACTGGAGGGTATAAAAGAGACGCTTTGCACACAGTTGTCTTCAGATGCACCTCTGAAGTGCATGCTTTCAATTGCCACATATATTATCCATTTATCACTAGCTGGGTGAATGTCCACTGACTGGACAACAGAGTAAGCGGATGAGATAAGGGTAGGGCTATGCTGTAAACTCAAGTTAATAAGAATTTAATTTCTTTTTACCGTCTAATTTCCAATTGTCAAATTTACAGATAGCTTTGTTCCTATTATCAAGTTTGCCTGAGAAGTTCTACATTCCAAATAGTTAGGAAAGAAGGTAGAAGCAGGACGGCACTGTACTACTTACCTTTCTTGTCTTTCAAGACTAAGGTTGAACACTTATTGAATAGAAATAAGGATCTCCTGTGCACACTGAGGGATGCAGAGCTTTCAAAAAGCCCCAAAAGTATTGTGTGCCAGAGCTCCAGATAAAGAATGCTTAACATTTAAGGAAAAAAAAAATATTTCCAAAGCTTTTGAACCTTGTTACATTTTGAAGGAAGGAAGTGAAAACTGACTTGTTGCACAGCTGAAGTTACTCTTCTGCGTTTGTGTAACATGGATTTTTGGGAGGGGGGGGAAATAGTTTTAATGCTAGGAACCTGAGAACCAAATGTTTTCCTGCATATAGGATTCAGCTATACCCTTTCCTCTTAAACCTACCATCAGTTACAGGAACCAACTGCTTTGTTTCTGGCTTATGTTCTCACCCACATTTTTCTTTTCCTGTGTCCCTGCCATAAAACCCTTTTCCTCCTAACAATCTTTCACAAGGAAAATGTGAAGGTTTTCTGCTGTGCTTAGGTCTGGAAAACAGGCCCTATGAAGAGCAGCTGAGGGAAACGGGGTTTAGTTTAGAAGAGAGGAAACCTTATTGCTCTCTACAACCATCTAAAAGCAAGCTGTAGCAAGGCTGGTGCTGGTCTTTTCTCCCAAATTACTAATGATAGGACAAGAGGAAATGGCCTCTAGTTGTGTCAGGGGAGGTTTAGATTGCGTATTAGGAAGTTTTTTACTGAGAAAGTGGTTTGCACTGGAACAGGATGTCCAGGGAGGCATCCTTTAAACACCAGCCCTGGAGGTGTTTAAAAAAATCAGTAGATCTAGCCCTTGAAGCAATGGTCTAGGCGCGAGGGAGATTTTGGGATAAGGGCTGGACTTGATGACCCTGGAGCTCCTTTCCAGCCATAATGATTCTATGATTAGGTCACCTGTATGGACATACATACTACAGGGTCCTGTGAACTCCCACATGAAAAATTAACACATGTATTAGTATCTCTGAATAAAATGAATAGTTGTCTTGATTTTGTACTACAAACTGACCATGCTGGTAACATACTGTGTCAAAGATATAATTAGCATAAGGACACTGGGCTATACCAGGATAATCTGAAAGTTTTCGTTCTAGGCAGAACAAAGGAACAAGCAAATAATTTTTTAAAAATTCTGTAACATTTCAAACACACAAGAAAAAAGGAATTTTGTAAAGCTAAGGCTTCCACAGCAGCACTCCCATGCAGATGTTTTTCATAGGGTACACTGTTTATTTTGCATTAGGGGAAGCTACTACTGTTTTTTCTAATAATGTTGGAAGTGATGACTTCATGATACTGTTCCCCTTTTGCACAGTGCCTGCAAACCTTATTCTAAAGCATATTACTCGAGCAGACTGTTGAAGAGGACACTATCTTTCTATCTGCTATAAGCAGATAAATGCAAGTAGAATAACAATAATTAGTGTAAGTAGAGAAACTATTCTGAGATCTTTTCTGGTTTTTAACTGGTATAGCTAAAAGTCTTTTTTTTTTCAAACCAGTCTAATATGAGGAAGCTGCATGAAACCTGCTTTTCTTTTACAACATCAAAATTATCTTTATTTCCTCCATGAATAGTTTCTCAACTGAAATGAAAAAACCTACAGCTATCAGGAATAGTGTCTGTACAGTGACATAAACTAGGAATGTTTGACTCAGAGGAGGGACAAACTGTTCTGAAAAAACATTACAGAAATAGCACATTCACAGTCTTGCCAGGGCTTAAAATTACCTGGATACTCTGGCAGAAGATTACAATATGGTATTTTTGCCATATGTTCCTAGCAAATCAAGAGAGTTACTGAGTCCAGGCTGCTTACTGAGTTCTTGTAATGCAAGAAGCATAAACTATAGGAATGAAACAGATAAATGGATTATTTAGTATTATAATTTATTTGTATACAATCATCACATATTCTGCCTGTGGATACAGTAAGTTGAATGCTGCATGTTCTCTGACACAGCAACAGTCCTATATTACAAGACTGTTTGAACTGATGAAAATGTGACTGAAAAAAAATATGACAACCTTAGCAAGCAGATTTTGAAAAAACAAACCAGTCACAGCAGTTAACTGCAACAAATACTTGAATGGGGGTGGTAGCATTCTGATTAGTCTTTAGCAGCTGGCTGGCTCGTCTACTGCATGAGCACCTTCAACAACAGCTTTCACACACTTGGCCATTGTCTGGGATGCTCTGCTGATTGAATCTAAAAATAAAGAAATCCAAGACACATGTCAGTGTGTTATAACTGTTCATTTTAAAAATTATACAGACACAAATAAAAGAGATTTAGTACAGGACTGCATATAAAGAATGTAAAGAAAATTTCTTAGTTGAAAAGAGTCCAGTAGTCTGTGCTTTAGGCAAATACCAAGTAATTTTACTGGAAATGTTTTTCTTCGTAAGACTCAAATCCTGCATATCTCAGTGGAAAGATTTAAATATCTCCTAAGAATCTTACTATAAAGCTAAGTAACACATACTGCTTATTTCAGAATGGACAGGCCATACTATACATACCTGTCATATAGAAGTCTTTTATTGTGAGCTGTGGTGGAACAAGAGGATCAGCAAGAAGCTGCTGCTTCACTAACTGTGTCAAGAAAGGGGAAAAAAAAACAGCTTTATGATAGAAACTTGTCATCAAAGCATTTGGTAAGTATTCTTTGACCTGTATTTCATGCAGGTCAAAGAATTTCTTCAAGAAGCACCAAGCCATATAACAACACTAAATCATGCTCAGATGCTTCAGTTTCTATTACCTTTGACAATTCATTTGCCTGGGTGAAGTAGTTAGCCTCTTCCACATCATCATATCGAACCAAATTAGGAGATACTTCTTCTAAACGCTTCCGTATTTGATCAAGATTCTCATAAGGCAAGGTCATACCAGCCAACTAAGAGATTGACAGAAAGAAATGCCATCAAGTGTAGGGATTTAACACATAATGATTTAGATTACTAGTGTTTTAACATTCCTAAACAAGGAAAATGCACACTTCTGAAAACACAGGCAGTTTTCACGTACAAACTGAGGCAAAGACAGTTTATTGCTGCCTGCAGTTAAAGGCTTCCTCTCTTCTTTGCTCTTCAAAGGAACAAAAATCCCAACCCATACATGAAGTACTTTTCTCCTTCCATACAGATGTTACTTGTACTTTCCCTAGCTTACCTCCAAATGAGATAAAAATAGATCAACACATTTGTTCCCAGTGACTAGTAAGCACATACTTGATTTTACCTAATGATAATAGATCCTATCCTGAAGGGTTTATCTGATTTTCTTCCTAACAAGCAAGAAACTGTATCCTTCCACCACTTTCCTTTAAAGCACTTCATGAAGACGTGCAGAATTTGCAGACAAAGCTTCATCCATTAGCATACAGCTACAATAGCCATGCTGTCCGTAAAAGGGAAACAATATGATGCTCTCTCAGAATTAGCAAAGGATCCAAAATAAGACTTCTAAAGTGTTACATTTTCCCCTGAAAATATACCTATTTTTTGAAACACTTTTCCATAGGAAAGGAACTTGACTTCAGTATACTTTTTATTAGAAGCGATTTCTAACAGTAACAGTACCTCAGAGATAGCTCTAATAATTCTCCAGTCTTCCCTTGCCATCCCAGGTGGTGTTACCGCTACTCTTGTCTGTTGGGCCCTACCCTCAGTATTCACGTATGTGGCTGCCTTCTCTGTATATGCTGCTCCAGGGAGAATAACATCAGCCATGGGAGCTCCCACATCCCCATGATGTCCTAAAGACATAGAAAGAGGAAACAGCCCACAACCATGTAACATAAATAACACTAACATAACACATATTGTGTTCATACATAGAGTCTGGTGTTCCTAGAAAAAAGGACTTTCTAAGGCTTACATAACCAGTAATACAAAGGCAATTAAGCTGTCCGCTCTGTGGTCTTACTTGACTATTAATCTGTGGAGAATGAACAGACTACAAGTAGTAATGGTAGTTCAGTCTCTGTAGCCAATCAGCTTTCAGGGACTCCTGGAACAAGGGTGCTTAGCAAATTAAGACCATGTCTGGGAATGACAGAATAGTTGAATCAACACTGTCTGGCCTTCCAATTAAAGCTATACTCTTGAAGTCCTAACTAATATTCCCCTATTAATCATGAATAGTTTTTAATTTTCACCTAACAAATAGATAACCTGTATCTCAGTTAAATGTTTTAAGTTCCATTTCTTGGCAGAAAATAAAGGCTAAAATTTATTAAAAGATCAGGTATGTCTGTAAGAATACAAATATAGTCTTTCTCTCCAGCTATTATATAGCAACATTTCTTAATTTACATGCACTAATTACCTTGATAGATGATAAAACAATCCTTTGGCAAATCCTGACGTGTTATACAACCTGAATCTGCTCCCAGGAGATACAATACTTTGGGAGGATTTTTCCTAATTGCCTCCACTCCTGGTTTGAAACCCAGATCCAAAGCAGCTACCTGGCTTGCAACTCTGCAAGAATAAACACATTATGACTTGTAAGTTATTTAAGAATTTTCCTTCTCCCATCAGAACACAACTAAATTCTTTAATATTTTGAAGGGACATAACATTTTAAGACAAAAGCAGAGAGTCAGCTGAAAATCTGTATAGAGCATTTGACAAAAAATCAGGATGGTTTTGCATTTTGACAAACTGGTGTCGTTTAAAGTTTCCACAGGGTATTTCACCTGTTTTAAGACATGATTGTAACACAAAAGCAGACATTCCAAGCCTAGCGGCAGGCAGCTCACTTGTCATTTGGAACACCACAGTTAAAATCTCAGCTATGAACTGATCTCACCAGGGCACTTACATGAAAAATGAAAGACCAGCTACTGGGCCATTAGCTACTCTGAAGCATTTAAGACTTCAGAACACAATTTCAACACTTAGGGTTTTTTTCCACACATAAAAAGACTTCTAAAATAATGAAATAACCATTTTCATTTTCTAGCTCTCTTTTCCAAATAAAATTTTGCATTATCCTGCATAATCAGGTGCCAGTCTTACAACTACACTGGAGACAAAGGTCCCACTTAGTTTCTTTTGACACTTAAGGTAGAGAAGGATACTGATCCAAAAGCATGAAAGTAATGTGAGAGACTGCCAAGCCACAGGTCAAAAAGATACCATGAGTGTTCTTTAACTCATCTCTGTTTTGGTATTCCGTTTCATTTTCTTCCTATACCAGTTCTGCCTCAATGGAGCAGCTTTTAGCAGAAGGGTATTGTTGAGTCTCTCAATGGGTGTACATTTACTGAAATAATTTTTCTACATTACTGAAATATTTTTTCCTTTGCAGAGGTTGTCAATTTGAGTCTTAGAAAGACAATGAAGAAGGACTGTCCCAAGAGAAGCTTGCATATTAAAAGGCATAATGTCCCAATAAAGTGAGTAAGTTAATGGACTTTCAATCTTAACTATTAAGAAACTGCCCAGGAGGAGGAATATTATAAAGAAACCCTATTACTTAAATCCTCTTTCCATTTTGTTTTTCTTCCTCTAGATAAAGATCAATTAGCAAGTAACACCAGTGTGCTGTACATTCTTCTAAGCACAATGTTATCATGCTGTCTTGTACTCTAGACCTCTATGTTTAAATATTAAATTGTATGTGTAAATATAATACATCAATAAAATGCTATGGAAAGCCTGAAAATTGTGTACTTAGGTTTTTTTTTATTTGCTACATGTTCTAAGCTGATAAACTGTCTTGTGTGTACACAAAGAAATACAAAAGTTACTATGGTATATGTGTGAAAAGTCAGTGGGAATGGAAGTGGCTCCTAAAATTTTTTTAAAAGCAAACCTGTGGAGGATGTTCATGACGTTCCACTCAGAACCAACACCGCTTTTAGTCCTGGCATTTTGTGCAATGGTGGAAACAGCAGCATGGATAGCTGCTCCATCACTGCGCTGCAGTGCTGCACTGCCCACCACCACCATTGGCTTTTTGGCCTGGTCAAGAACCTGTGCAAGTTAAGAGTCAAGAAATTCATTCTGCAGTTCTTACGAAGTTACTCATACAGATAATGCAATAAATCCCATAACACAGATGTAAATCCTCCATGCAAAGCTACTGTTTTCAAATGGTTAGGGTCACATTTAAAGATAAAGCCAAGAGAAACTGCTATGTGCAGGTCACTACCCCTGTCAATACACAACTATATTCCTGATAACCGGACACTGAAGTGGAAACAGCAGCAGCTGAAACAGCCTGTTTAATATCAAGAAATGTTGCAGGCATTTTCTGCCCTGTAAAGTTTTACACACCTCAGTATATCAAGCTGTACACATACCTGGTTGCACATTAATCATTATCTCATGTCTGTATGAGATCTGAAAGCACTAGCACTTCTCTTCAAAACTGTCTCTACAGGAAACTTAAGATTCATGTTAAATACATCTAGAAATTCAACAGTTGCTGTCTTTAAGTTCCACTTACCTTGCAGAATGCATGTTTTCCAGAAACAATGTCCTGGAGTATCTGTGGGGACTCTCCTAGATGATCGTATCTGTAGGTCAAATTCACAGGAGAGCCAACAAGGGCCACTTGCAAGTCATTGTGAAGCCAGCTGAAAACACAGCAAACATTTTATAAAAAAACAAAACCAAAAATTTTTCTCAACCAAAGCAACAAACTTTAATTTCAGCACTAACAAGAAATAGGATGCAAATTCTTTCAAAGGAATTTAAACGGCATTCTTTTTTTGGTAACTTGAAGTTCAGTATTATTCTGACTGTTAAGAAAACTTCAGGGGTTTATAAGAGGACTGTTTTTCCATGTACATTCTGGGATCACTGCAGCAACACAATTCACATGAAATGTTCACAGTTTTCTCCTCAAACTTCCGTCAGTTCAGTGGAAAAAAGATGCACAAAATGAGGTACTGCAACTTTAAGCGATCTTTTCCAGTGTTACACAAATCCAAACCCCACACCTACATGTACTAGCTTTTTTTTAACTTAACTGTTACTTCACAATTGAAGTCAAATGTTATTTGTAGGAGGAAGTAATTCTGATTTGACAGGGCTCATGGTTTTAGAAATTCATAGAATCATTAGGGATCAGAATGAATCTCGAAAGATCATCTAAGTCCAACCCCCCTGCCACAGCAGGATCATCTAGACCAAGTCACACAGGAACACATCCAGGCAGCTCTTGAATGTCTCCAGAGAGGGAGACTCCACAACCCCAGGGCAGCCTGTTCCAATGCTCCAGTACCCTCCCTGGGAAGAAGTTCCTTCTGAAATTTATACGGAACCTCCTACGTTCCAGCTTGCATCCACTATCCCCTGTCCTATCACCAGATGACCTTGATAAGAGCCTGGCTCCATCCTCTTGACACCCACCCTTCATCTATTTATAGACATTAATGAGGTCACCCCTCAGCCTCCTCTTCTCCAAGCTCAAGAGACTCAGCTCCCTCAGCCATTCAGCATTCTACTTCTCTACTTCTTTGTATTTCTCAGATAAGAAGAAAAATCTAGTATGTTAGAGTATTTCTTTTTTTTTACAGCTTCTCACAGCACAAACACAAAAATACAGGAATCATTTTTAAGTTTAATGGCATTTTTTCCTCTCTAAATTTTAAGGCCATTGTTGTTTAAAAATTATGTGGTTCTGGAAGACTGCAGCATTAGAAAGGACATTAGGAAGACAATCTCATTTGCTAACGCAATCCCGTTAAACTTGAATTAGTTACATTCAGAAGTTCGGGAAAGCCACATCATTTTCTAAAGAAAACATCAGACTGCTTCTAAATCAGGTGGTCTGATTTGCTAGAACAACAGAAAAAGCAGAAAACTGATGCTGAAAGTAATTATTAAAAGAGTATGTTTAATAAACCTCTGTAAGACAGAAAATCTGAGGAGTCTGTAATATAACAAAGGAGTACATGCCCGAGTATATGAATGTTATGTAAAACATGAAAAGTGGCAATGTACAAATCATTACTCTACAAGGAGAACAGACATCCTTTTTCTACACAGGTATCACCGTTTTAATTTAGTGAGTCTGTCTGGATGAACCTTACTGCCTGAGGTTCCACCTGAGCCCTGTACCAAACCCAGATGGCTCTGCATGCCTACTCATCACTAAGGAATACAAACCTCTTTCGAATTCTAGCATTAAAAAGTGGTGCCTCAAAGCGTGGATTGGTACCAACCAGAAGCAGGACATCTGCCTCCTCTACTCCAGCAATCTTGGTATTAAGCAGATAGTTAGAGCGCAAATCTGTGCTATAAAAAAAAAATACAAGAAAGAGGATGAGAATTTGGTAACGCAAGGGAAGTTAGATGTTACAAGGTTCTAGACGCTCAAAATATTTTTTCATCTTCATAAGAGAAAGGGGAAGAGGAGATTTCTTGATCCAGATTACTAACTCAAATAAAAAGAGCTTCTCATTTTCATGAGTATCAGACAGAAAAACAGTAAATGAATTACCATGTGGGTATTTCCTACATTTACAGTTCTTGTCAGCATTCAAAAACTTCATATGCTATTATAGTTTACAAGATTGTAACTGTACTGTTTTCACAACACAAACAGACTAAATTATCCAACTTACAACAGAGCATAACCAGATGATCAGAAGTTTACCATTACACTGCACCACCCTCAACATAAAGTGTGCAATCCTTGCTGTGACTCACAATCCATAAACACTTTACATGAATAAATATTGTAAATTAAAAGAAAATCTGCTAATTACTATCCTCAGTCATTTCAGAATCTTACCATACAATGCAAATGGGAAAGTTTATTAACATACTAAATGCAGAGAACTTTGCCTAAACTCTTACCCAGCTCCGGCAGTAGGAAAGACCTCTTCAGTGCACAGTGTATCACAATTTACTCTATTTAGTAAATCTTTCAGAGCTATTAATGCCTCCGCATCCACTAGTCCTCCAACAATTGCTGCAATCTCCATACCTTTGACAGCCTGTAGCTGAAGTATATAAACACAAGCATAAGAAACCATTGAAATGATTTCCTATTTTTTCCCAGATAAATTTTGTTACATTAGGATGTGCCAGAGGCAGTAGCACAAACTGATCAACAGCGTCTGCCATCAACAAGGCAGCAAATCCAGCTTGTTCAGAACTCATGATAACCAAAGAACAGCCTCCCTTATAGTCTATCTCTCCTACTTGAGTTCCTGCTCAGATACGGCTAATTCTCATTAAGGTAAAGAGAGGAAGACTGGCAAATGTTTTTATTTGAATAAAGCTACTGTGCAGACAGAATACAAACTTCCGTAACACAAGCTTGGATAGTAAACTGAATTCAAAAGTATTATGTGAGAAACAACAGCTTTTGTAATAAACCCTGCTACTGTACCACAAGCAAAAAACATCCTTGAGGAAAGTTCAATTACAGTTATTCAATTGTACTTCATCCTAGGTAAGTTTTTTAATCAAAATTCAAAGCAGTCATGCAGCACTTCATTTCAGCAAAAGCATCAATCACCGCACAGAGGCAAAAGTGGTGATAGCACAGTTTAAACAGATTTTAAAAGTCTTCAAGTATTTCCAGAGTAATTTAGGAAAGTTACTTCCTCCTAAATTTCTGAGGTAACAGTTTACTTTTCTATTTAAATAAAAGCAGTTTCTCTCCAAATGAAATCAGGACACCAAAAAACTAATTTCTTCAGTTCTAATCCATGAAACAGAAAATAATATTCAAAAGGAAGAAACTGTGGAAATACAATGGATTAGAAGTCAAATCCTCCCCCCTAGACTTACAGAAAAAGGCCCTGTTCCGTATAACTGTTCTTACATTAATTATTGCATTATACACTCCATTCACGCATTATGTAATATTTATCATATGTAATATATGTTACACTATACATACTGAATATTGTTCTTACCACACCAGCAACGCGAGTGAGGACATCCTCCCATGACGCATAAGCAAACACTCCTTTCTCATTCTTGATCATTGGCTGAGTTAGTCTCTGACGCTTCAGACCATCATAAGCAAACCTAAGTGAACACCACTCATCTTAGTATTTATAAATATCTTTGCCATTTAATAACTATTTTCTCAAACAGTTTTCCTAACAGCTTGAAATTATGAAGAAAAAACACACAAAGTATTTCCCCTTAAAGTTTAAATTTTACATCTCAAAAACAAGCAAGAAAATCTGATACAAAGAAGTTATTGCAAAAAATGCCAGAAAAACCTTTAACATTAGCAAACTCAGTGATTTCAATTATAGTAATAAGCTCATGTTTTACCAATTATTCTTCAGTATGGCTTTCCACTATTAACAGTAGAATCCACAAGTCAGTACTACTGTCAGCAATTCAGGTTCTGCAAAGCGTGCCTTTACACATGTGGGTACAAACACCTCCCACACACCGTGTTTTGTCAGATATCCACTCCTCGTTGATATCCTCATGCAACCTTGGCAAAATTCTCATCACTTCTCCAGTTCTCATGCTCACTACGATGTTGCTTCCAACTGCATCCATCACATCAATGGATTCTACCTTCCTGTTCAGAGAACAAATAAACCATTTGCAGTTTTCTCTACACAAGCAGTAACTGACTGAATAACACAGTGCTGTAGGTATTTTCACAAGATGTTATTTAAATAATACCCTCAAAAATTATTGAGTTAACAATGTGAACTTTCCTTTGTACACAATTTTTACTGACCTACCAGCACAACCTACAAGTCCAAAATGTTTTAGGGTAAAAACAAGTAGAATTCTTGCCTACACATTTAAAAACATTCTTATTTTTTTGAATGAGCTGTGAATAAAGAACATAATTTGTGTTAGATTCAGCCCATGGAAGTCTACAACAAAAATGCAGAGAATAAAAATCAGAGAAAACCCCTGATATCATAAATGGGCAAATTCTAAGATAAAGAATATGAAAGAAGTTGAGCAAACCGCATCTTCAGTATGAGTTAAAACACAGACCTTGTCTCCCATGGGCGTGCAGTAAAGGCGTATGGTTTGGAGGTAAGAGCACCGACTGGGCAGATGTCAATAATATTTCCTGATAACTCAGACATGAACATTTTTTCAACATAAGTACCAACTTGCATATCGTTTCCTCTTCCTGTTGTTCCCAGGTCATCTACTCCTGCAATCTCACTAGCAAACCTAGTCGATGCAAAAAGAACAAAAAACAAAGCTGGAATGCACAACAGCAATGTAGTACACTTTCAACTCTTATCTCACTTATTTAAGGGAAAACATTACCCTTAGCTCACACAGCTGAAAGAATAAAGCTTTAGATGCATTAATCGGTGCCTTCACATGCAGGACTATGTATCTGCACAACTTCATTCAGACGGTGCTACAAAAACCAGGTGAAGTTAAATTAAAATAAACAGAGCAGTTCAACCCTCACTGAATTCCAGTATGAGTCAAATGTTAGTCCTAACTAAGAAGTTCTTCCTAGAACAAGGTGTGTACATTGTATTATTTTCCACCTGGTTCAAGTTAGCTGGTAGTAAACCTTGGGACTACAGAATGGTGTAAATATAGATGCTATCAGGCACAAACAAATCCTGCAACTGTGCCACTTATGTTTTAAAATCTATTCTGGCACTAACACCATGAGATGACTGCCCTTAGAACTCTCTAGACTGTAGAATTCATAGACTTCAAGTCTGTGTTTTGGCTATCTCTAGTTCCTGCACGACAGCTATAATAAAATTCTTAAGTAATAGAAGAAAAAAAAATAGAAAAATTGACCTCACCTTTCCTTCACAAATTACAAACTGATATAAATATGCTTGTTCAGTACTCCCTCCAGTGAAAAATAAAGGACATTACCTGATACATCGAGTACACTGTATACACCGAGTCATGATTGTTTTGACTAAAGGGCCAATGTTCTTGTCCTCCACAGCACGTTTTCCCTCTCTAAATCTACTCCTATCACTGCCAAACATCATCGATTGATCCTAGAACAGACAATGAAAAACAGACTTATCCAGGCTGCTGGAAAGCATAATTTTACCCAAGACAAGATGATTAATACATAAATCTACAGAATTTAATTGGATGTTTTACCTGTAGATCACATTCTCCACCCTGATCACAGATAGGACAGTCCAATGGATGATTAGCCAGCAGAAACTCCATTACACCCTCTCTGTTGGGTTCATGAAATAAAGTTAATGTCAATTTTACACCACTTAGCAAAGAATACAACTTATCAACCACAAGAGAGGCTAAAAGAATGGTACCTGGCTTTCCTGGACTTCTCAGAGTTTGTCAGTATGTTCCAGCCCTTCATAACTGGCATGGCACAAGCAGCAACTGGCTGCAATTATCGTAAAACACAAGCATGAGCACAAAAGATTTTGTTTCAGCATGCGCACAAACCCCAGCCTCCCCACCCCCCAAATTCTTACATAAGCATCTAATTCACATTTGTAGAAATAAAAATATGCAAGGAAATAAAAAGACCATCTAATCAATAGGAGTTATACATTTATATCTGCTATTTCAGAGGTTAAATTAGCTATGATTTATTTTAGAAGTTGAAAATTTTATAGTCTCAGATTCCAATGACAGCAAGAAGAAAGTCTGTTTTAACACAAGGCAAATCACAGCAATTCAGCAGAGATCTGGAAAATCTCTACAACTAAAGTTCAGAGCATGTGTCTTTTATGAGACATCTGTTTGGGGACGGGCTATGTGAAGAATCTTGAAATAAAATTCTTTACAAGATTATTGCAAGACTACTCAAAAATCCCGTTCTATTTTTTCAACCACAAGATAAACCGTAACAACTTAGGTCTTTAATGATAACTCAAAAATTCCCAGATGCTAAGCTCAAACTATGGAATTCATGTTGAGGTGTGCTATGGAGTTTTATATTGTGTAATATTCATAATTGTGTAACCCAAGACTGAACTCCAAAAGAAAGAATCAACTAACTTCATAGATTCCTTGATACTGATAAAGACAGCATTCAGACCTGAAACCAACTACTATTCTACAACAGGCATCAATAGTAAATTCATTAAAATAGAACGTAAAAATAAACTACAGTCTCAGTACAGCAGAAACCTGCAATTTCTATGAAACTCATACACCACCTTTGGAGCTTTCTCTATTTCCACAAGACACATCCTACAGTTTCCAGCAACCGAGAGACGATCATGGTAACAAAAACGAGGTATCTGAATTCCAGCCTTTTCGCAGGCCTATAAAGAATAATAAACAAACAGAATTATGATTTTACTTACATTCTGTGATTCTATGATCTTTTAGTGCCACCTCATAAAACACTATTCAGGTTTTCAACAACTAACATTGTTTTTGCTCAGGAATATAGTGCATTCATTTTAAGAAGTAAGCATAAACAGGAAACTGGTATCAAGATGAAANTCTATGCTCCAGCAGCAATGTGTCCTTCTTGAACTCCCACCATGTTTCTCACCCTACAAGTAAGGCCCCTACTATATGGTTGTTACATTAAGCAACAGTCCCACTGAAGGTCACTTTAGCCATAGTCCGGACAACATCCCCTCTGTGGGTCTGTTTAGGCTGCAGCACAGAAAAAGCTAAGGGGCTCTTGCATTCCTCTTTTCCTACTTTTTGGACAAACAGCATCTTCACATAGGTACAGCTGCTTCACCTCTTCTCTGTGAACAAAACAACAGATCACTGCAAGTCCAAGAGGCAGTTTACCAGGCGCTGATAAAGCAACAACAGCAACCACCTGGCTCTCATCTCATCCCCTTCGCTCTAGGAACTACCTGTAACCATAACTCAAAAAGCAGCTGCTTTGCTTCACTACTCACTAAGAATACAAAGAACTCTCTCTATGACACTAGCAATACAAATAACTTTAATAAACGTGTGCACTATTAAAGGGAAGCACATCAAGGGAAAACTTGAAAAATACAAAGGAAACACCAATAGGAATAGTGATTTCTGGTAATTCAGCAACAGGGACGTTCTCTATACTGGAGCACAGAGAACAACCCTGCACTGTAGCACAGTCAATCTTCAGATTCAGCAGAATCACAAACCCAAAGAAACATTCTGCCATGACATGTCTGAAGAGGAGACAGGACAGAGAAAGAGAGCAGATTTCCAGATAAATGTGCTTTCCTGCACAAAATCACAGCTGATGGGATCTATGCTATAGGGTTAGCTGTGCCTGCCAAAAGAAATACCATTGAATTCAGTAAAAACTTTTCTGATTATTTCTAGTAAAAAATATGGCACATAGGCAAAACAAAAAAGCTAATTAAGTACAGTATTTAAGAAAACATTATATTAGTCTCCTGCTGAAGGTATTTCAATGCCTAAAATGATTAGTAACTGGTATCCAAAGAAAAAAAGGTTGTATTTTGAATTAAATTCAGCACTTTCTACACTAAGGAGAACCTTACCTACTGTATCTACTTATCTACTGAATCTAGAACTGCATCTGCTGTTCTGGCTCAGGATGCCACATCTGCATTTAACAGCTTTTTACAAATAAGTTGGGACTGGAAAAAGATCTAATTGACATCTTAGCTTGGAAATGCAACAATGTTGAGTGTGGACTGCGAGTCCCGTGTTCTATTTCTTCACAAGCCAAGACACAGCATTCAGAATCATAAAAATTAATAATCAAAAGGAAACAATCCATCATTTACCCATCTTAATACAAAAATAATTGTGAGCCACTACTTGTACTGGCTTAGACACTACTAGTAGGTTACATAACATTTTGTGACAGAATTCCAACCAGAATTTGCACTGCATAATTTTTTGCAGTTAGATTCACACTACATGCATCTTCTTTCAGGCAATCACAGCAGAGACTTCTTTTTCAACCACTTAACACCCCAAAGATTTCTGCCACACAGAAATGTATCATTCAGGGAAAAACCCCTAAAGAATTGCAAGAAACAATGCATAGCGTGGAGGGGGTTTGCTATACACAACAGAACGTGTTGCCAAGAAGCGCTACTGGGAGTCCAAGAAAAATTCAGCATGCTACTCCCCACACCTGAAGTACTGTGGTTCCTGGATTCACCAGTACAGGACATCCATCCACAAACACTTCTATCTGGTTGCTAGCTGCTGTCGCAGTCTTACGCCCTGTGAGGCACAGAAAAAGAAAACAAAACCTTTCAGACACTTAGATGCAAACCCTCTGATCCCATGTTCCTTACCTTACACAGCTGTGATACAATTCCAGTTCTAGAAACAACACACCACCAACATCTAGAGCTGTAAACACTGCAGACACATGTGCCCTTCAATAGGGCAATTACATATATGCGAATTTTATCACCATAAACGGAGAGATACTTACCACACACTTTAGAGGACTGGGCGACCCCAGCTAAGGTCCTATGGACAGCAGGCAGCCGAAACATGATGCTTTGGTAAGAGAAAACAGCACCAAGTTTTTATCTGTTTGAAGGTTTGCTTACAGGTTTTAAAGAGGCAAACGAAAAGCTTTTATGCTGGCAAAGGAAAGCATATGTGTATGCGCCTGTAAGTGAACAACCACAAGATAATTACAAGTTACCTTCCCGAGCTGCAAGTCAGGGTTCTCTTTATAACTACCCGTTCTTCACCTACGCGTATGTCACGATGCCAGGCAGCTGGCAGACCAGCTCAAGCTCCTCACCCTGCCAAAGTTACCAGGTGCAGGGACGAAGGACTAGCAGCCACCGAGCAGTGTCCAGTTCGTGTCTACAAGCACACACAGAGATCCAGACCGAGTGCTTCACGGGCCGTCTGCGGCCCGGCCGGAGCGGCTCCGCAAAGCGCAAAGCAGCATCGGGCCCACCCCACTGGAGGGGTCACGGGCGGGCCTCGGGACGCTCTGCTGCATCGCCGGGCCCGAAGCGCCGCCCGCCGTGGGGTCACCTTGGAGGCGCCTCCTCCGTTGCTTGTCAGGCAGTGCTCGCTACCACCGCCACCGCCGCGCCCGTCAAGGGCAACGTAACCGGCAACAGGAGGGGGCGACCCTGACAGCACCGCTGCGACTCGCGGTTACCTGGCGCGGAACGAGCGTAGGAAGTGCCCCGGCCTTCCCCACCTCAGCTTCTACAGCGGCGGCCTCGGGCCTTTCCGCCAGCCTTCAGAGCGGAGCGGGCCGCCTCCGCAACGTGTTCGGGAGCCTTCGGCAGTACCCAGCTCAGGGATTTTCGTCAGGCTGCCGACAGCCCTGTACTGGGCAACTTCCGCCGCTAACGCAGCACCTCCAGGCCACCGTCAGACTCGCCAACTCCGTCTCCTTCCGCTTCGGCCTTCGAAAACTCCAGCAACTTCCGCTGGGGTCTGTGCGATGGGGTGGGGAGACACACACCAGTATGCGACAGTTACTCTTCCATCTAACTCGGAAACGCTCCCTGCGCCTTGTCAGCTACTCCATATGTATTTTCTCGATAGCGCCCCGCACCTCTGATGTCCCGCCTTGCGCTGGAGCACGCGACCCGTGAGGGACTACTTCGCGGCTCTTTCTTGCGGAAGGATACATTCACGCAAGACCGCAGGAACTCGTGTGCTATATAAGGGTGGTGCAGGGGCTGCTGGGCCTCTTTGCGCGGCGCTCGGGTGGGGTGGGCGGGAGCTAGTGTGCTGCGCCGCTGCCGCCATGGGCTTCGGCGACCTGAAGTCCGCTGCTGGCCTCCGGGTCCTCAACGATTTTCTGGCCGACAAGAGCTATATCGAGGGGTGAGAGGCGATGGGGGGGAAAGTGCCGGGACTTGGGGGTGGGGGGAGAACAAGGTAAGAGTGACGAGGCCACGATGCGGCCTGACGGGAACTACACCGTCGCGTGGAGCCTCCAGGCTCCTGGTTTGAGGTAGCTGCTGCCGCCATTACAGAAGCAGTACTTGCTGCAGAACCGGATACCCGAGCCGCTGCCCCGCAGCGGCAGCTGCTTGGCGCGTTTGTGCACGTACCGAGACGGGGCTAACTGCAGCTTGTTCTCCACAGGTATGTCCCTTCTCAGGCCGATATAGCAGTGTTTGAAGCAGTCGGTGCCCCACCTCCTGCATGCTTGTTCCATGCTCTTCGATGGTACAATCATATTAAGTCTTACGAAAAGCAAAAAGCAAGGTATGGTTATACGACAAAGCTGGAATACGTATGCAAACCGGCCTGCCTAGTGTTGTTTGCTTCTCCGAGTTTGAACAAAACTGATTTTCAACGGTGTCGTCTGGCTTTTTTTGTTTCCTTTGAAACGGAAATTGCTCTAGAAGCAGAATGGACCTCTTCTACCAGGACATTACATGTCTCACTTAAAATTTAGGCAATCTGATTCCAGCTGTTTTCTATTACTGGCATTTCTGCTGAATATTATAAGAGTGCTGTTGCTGCTGTTTATTCAGGAAAGTGCCAAAAGCTGAAAATAGCTTACCATAATCTATCCTATGAAGGCAACAGCAAAATGGATTGCAAGGTATTACAGGAGTTGTTAAAGATAAATATATAGTGTATTGGCGCTAAATAAGGAAAGTGGTTCGTTCAGGCTTTTAGTCCTGGAAGATAAAGCATAATGATTTGCAGTACAGACACACGCATGAAGAAGGGGAAATATGAAAGCAAATGCTGTCTTTTTTCTTTTTTATTGATTTTAGTGTTCATGAAAGGTGCTGTATTGACATCCATGGAGACTGCAGGCCTCTCTAAAAAGGTACAGCATAGGTAGTGTCAGTATTATGCCTCAGTCTTGTTGGAGGCTTAGTCATCAGTCCATTTCTGTAGCATTTGCGATTATAATACTGGTTCACAAAGCCCAGTCTGTGAACTAATTCTAGGTCCTGAAAAGTAACAATGGTTCACAGTATCAGTAGAACTAAGAGTTTTTATTCTAAGACTACAGAACTAGGTGAGATGGAGGAAAATTAATTCGGGGTTCCTGGTCCCTTGCCTGATGTTGGGAGCTAGGTTTTACTGACACAAATTCTCAAGGGTTGTCTACCTTGCAAAACCTTATTTCTTTGAAAACTAATAGTGACAGAAAACAAACGCATTTAGGAACTTTTAGGGAAGCAGAAACAAGAATTTAACTCCTTTTGCTTAGAATATAGTGTAGGTAAACTAGTTAAATAAGAAACCTTTTTCTAATGGCAGTGTTGGGCAGGATCAAGTTGGCTTAGATGAATGGTCTTTGAATATGGGAATTGTTGCAGGCACAGTCTGGACATCAGGGATGCTGGGGATTGTCTTTGGGGAGGTTCTACTTCAAGTAGCAAAATTAGAATGTTTTTTTTGCTCAGCCTTTTTACTTGTAGGTTCATTGACAAGTAGGCGGTATTTATACTGACATTTGAGTAGGCTCATAATATTTGTTGTTTTCTTCCAGCTTGCCAGGAGTAAAGAAGGCTTTGGGAAAGTATGGTCCTCCTGATGTGGAGGACACAACTGGTGCAGCCACAGATAGCAAAGATGATGATGACATTGATCTTTTTGGATCTGATGATGAGGAGGTAGGTACTTGTGGCATTCTTCATTTATATTGGGGATTTTTTAAAATACCCAGATATGCAGATTTTTACCTCAACTACTTCATGTTACTTAAATTTGTGATCTTGATCCTGCTGGGAATGCAAATTCTGCTGTCTTTGCAAGACAGACAGTAAAAATGCACAAAGGAATGTGTTGCAGTGGGGTGAACTTTGTAACTTTGACTGGCTACATGATGAGTAAAACAATCACCATCTTTCGGCTGACAGTTGTGATGATTTGTTTTTCCTGAGTAGATACCAGTCAGCTTGTTGAATGCTTTTAACATGTGGGGTGTTGGTGCTTTGCTGTAACTACAGATTTCTTTTTCAGGAAAGTGAAGAGGCAAAGAAACTGAGGGAGGAACGTCTGGCCCAGTATGAATCAAAGAAGTCCAAAAGTATGTCTACCAAGAACTTGTCTTTCATGCCTGGGTTAATTTTCATGCATTTGAACAGGGTGGCTAGAAACACTAATAAACTACCAGATGGACTTGACTGGAGTGAGATAATTGGCTTCATTTGAGTTGCCTGTGAGCTTAGCCTTTCACATAGCAAAGGGGAGCTTTTAACATAAGTTTTGTCCTGCTTATTACACTTCCGTTTGTCTTACCCAGAGGCTATGTTTTCTATGTACATGAAGATAAGCTTGGTATTTTCTTCAAAAGTTCAAAGAAAAGGCTGCAATATGCAAGTTCTTCCACAGCTACTGGTCTGGAACTGTTCAGAACTGTAGCAGTTGCAGTATTCCCTCTGTGGAAAATAAAATGTTACATGGTGTTAAGCTCCTTTTCAGATGCCCTGAACAGGACTTGCTCTGTAACAAACATTAGGTTTTTCACCTGTGTTTCCTTATGAGCCTGTTCTTCAAGAACATACATACTGACATCTTGAACACTGAGATACCTGCAAGAGGGCTGTCACAGCTGTGCAAGGAGTTGGTGGTTAATGAAATTGAAGTTGTAAAGTTAATTTGCAGCTATATGAACAAAGTTTTTAAAGTCTCCCAGTTTCTAATAGTTGGTTTTCTTACACCAGAACCAGCTGTTGTTGCCAAATCATCAATCTTGCTTGATGTGAAACCTTGGGATGATGAGACTGACATGGCTAAACTAGAGGAGTGTGTTCGAAGCATTCAAGTGGATGGCTTGGTCTGGGGATCCTGTAAGTAGCAGAAAACTTCAAAGTGGGGGAAGGAGAGACAGTACAGTTTCTAAAAAGAGTGTATGAATAAGTAGACCTGTGGTCACTGCTGATGTGTGAAACTGCGGGAGTTGCAATGCTACAGTACGTTTGTCAAAATGCGCTCTCATTGCAGTAGGTGAGATACAGGTTTTAAAGGCTTTTAACACTGGCTCTGCTGTCCTGTGTCTTCCTATGCAATTCCCAGTGCTGCCAGCAAACACATTCTTATTTGGGGTGGGGGTGCATCCCACGAAAAAAACTCAACCTTTTTTGACCGCCTTGTAATAAGCACTTACTGATAAAGCAGTGTGTAATACAGAACATGGTGTTTATGTATGCCTACAAACTAACTTGCTTGGTTCAATCTTGGATCTGTACTTTTAAGAGCTTGCACTAGTCAATGAAAGCTAAACACTTGCTTCTCTTTTTTGCAGCCAAGCTAGTACCAGTTGGCTATGGTATCAAAAAACTTCAGATCCAGTGTGTTGTTGAAGATGATAAAGTTGGAACAGATATGCTGGAAGAGAGAATAACAGCTTTTGAAGACTATGTACAATCAATGGATGTAGCTGCTTTCAATAAAATTTAAGTATTCATATATCTAGAATAAACAGAATTGCAAAAATTTGGCTGTTTTTAATTCAAAATCATGTGTAATCCAACTCCTACATGGAAAACTTGGTTGATGGGTAAAGCAGAAGCTGAAACTGAACTGCAGGCTCGCTTCAGCACACCCCACTGTGTGGTACCCAACAACATCAGCATTTACAATTCAGATTTGGCATTAACATAGCTTTTGAAAATCTGAAGTGTGTTTGGTTTGTGATGGGGAATTTACATCTTTGGAAAGTTCTGCAATTCCTGTGTAAGAAAAAGCACAGGGTTCAAAAAACTGTTTTCAATGATAAACAGTAGTATAAACTCATTTTGCATTATGAAGGAGTGAAGAGGAGATGAAGGTCAAGTTAGAAGTAGCTGTGGTGTCAGGTATGATTGGGCACATAAGGAAAGGGTTTTTTTATTGGACTTGAGTCTGGCATAGTACCTTCACATCTCTTGATGGCTGGACATGGAGCTCTGAGCTCTAGGTCTGAAAACATTTGCTGTGGGACACAAATTTCACTTTTCCTGGACTGCTGAATGAGTTCAGCAAAGCTTGGTGATGAAAGCTCCCGCTTTCTGTCTTGAAGGTGCCGGTGCAGCTGGTGCAGGCAGGGGGCAGTAGACACCTTCTACAGAGCTCTGCTCACCTGTTTGATTACCTGGGTGGAGTGACTGCAGCTAATGCTGGTGGTTACAAATTTGAACCATGTGCCAGGCTAGAAAAAACTAAGTTGTTTTAATTACAATGTAAAGATAAAGTAGTATAATTAACACCAGTTTGAGCTGCTTAATTTGCTCTAGATTGGTTTTTATGTTAATTTTTTTAATGCCTTTAAAGATTTAAAAATGTATCAGAACTAAACAGCTTTCCAAAAACTGCATAGGAATGATGAAAATGTAAAAGTTGTCTGGATTGTGAAGCATCTAGACAAATTCACCTTCTATTGGATTGGGAATTTATTTTGACCATGAATGGGAGCCTTTTATGTGCCACATTGGTCATGGAGGTGGTCAGTGCTGAAGCCTGACAGCAGTAGCCGAAGTCACTCCTTTTGTTCTTTCTTTTTTCCACAGAGCATCTCTATGTGGTTATCTGGCACAGTAGGTCTCATTTGTCTTTATTTAAAGGTTTGCCAACTTCAGATTATGTAACAGCTTTGTTTTATAACTTGCCCTGGAAAAAAAGGCGTTCTTGCCAGAAGTATAAAGCATGATTAAATAACTGAGAATAAGTACAATTACACCCTTCGTTTCCACTCCCGTAAACTTAACTCCTAAAGGATTGGCTTCATCCTCTGCCTAATTAATGTGGCGGTTTTGTATGTGTTATTTCTGCTAAATCATAGCTTAATTTTTGCAATTCTGCCACAGTGCTGTTAAAAGCGAGAATTTAGCAAATCCTGCATGAGGAAAAAAAAAATTTGCCACAAACATGCTATTTTTATTATCCCTGGCTGCTTCCGACCTCTTAAGTTGGTGTGCTGCTTACATTGAAACTGTTTCCTTGACCTTGAAGTTAAAAGCTCTTAAGTGGATAAAAAGTTTGCTTTATAGATTGTAACTTTGTAAAATCCAGCACTGTGAGCCGTCTGTCTGACCTGTCACGCTGCATTTTTGTGGTTTTTGGGTTTATTCGAACTAAGCATGTACAAGGTCTTCAGTTGTTGGGATTCCTTTTGTGATTGTTTTTCCCCTGATGTTAGAAGGATGCTTGCAGTACAGAAACAAAGCAAATAAGCTGGAGAGCAGTGTCCTCAATTGTAAAATCGACTGGTATGTGGGCAAGCGAGTTGCACAGAATCCTCACAATCTATGTTTGGGGGGTTGTGTAATAATTGTGTATGTGCTGGTATCTGGTATGTTAATAGTGCATCTTAGCATAAATGAGACTCTTCTGTCCCAGGTGCACTCCATAATAGGAAGACGAGCGGAAAAACTTCCATAACCTAAATGTGTAATATATAGGAAAAATGGAAAAACAGCTTCAACAAAAAGTATTGCTTAGAGACTAATGTATGTAACAACCTTCCGAAGTGCAAACTGTTCAGGAAGCAGATAAAAGAAAGTAACCAGAACCTGCCTATTATGGAATGTGTCAGTAGCTAATACTCAATTAAACAGCTGATTGTAGAGCTATTTCCTATGAAGTATATCTCTATTATCTTTTAACATAATAAAGTAGATTTCCTTTGTCTGGCTTTTTTTCCCCACTGTGGTGGGTTGAATTCAGTGTTCCTCAGTCTTTCTCTGGAAACAAACTTAAGAGTGTTACCTGGTTTGTTCAGCTGTATTCCATTGCTCTTGCAGAAATGATTTGGAGATAGTTTTGTAACTGATCTTTGTGTGAATGAAGTAGTAGTTAACATTGCAAAACTGTAAATCCTGTTAATTCCACAGACCAGGAATTCAGTTCTGTATCTCTGTTGCCTACTTTCCAGGGGAGGCCTTCTAATAATGTATTGAAGACAGCATACATAGGTTCTCCATTTGAAAAATCAATCTTTTTGCAATATATATTTGTTCTCACATGTTGCAGTTCTGACATGCAAGAAGAAAACTGATATAAGCCTTAATTCCTGTAGTAGAAAGGGTCAGGGCTTGCTTTCATCTTCCAAGCTGTTTGGGAAGGAGCTGTTCTAAGAATGGCCAGTCACAGCATATTGCGGCTTAGAAAAGCACATGAACACACTCTTCAGAAAAAAAACACCATTTTATTACTTCACATAAGTACAGTAGCACTAATACACTCTTAGATATCAGAGAACATTTAAAGAAAAACTACAAAATGTTTGGTTTGCGCACATTCAGCAGCGTGGTGCCAAAATACTACGATGAGTCACTATGTACCAGGCAGCCAATGACTCAGAGGCAGAGAGTGCTCCTTCCCAACTTTCCACCCAGAGTGGAACACTCTGAAATTCCGCTGGTCCTGCCCGACTCCCACAGAGTCTGAAATCAGAGCCTGAAGAAACAGATTGTTTTCTATTTGTACATCTACTAATACTAGATGTGTTCCTGTGTGCATCTATACTATACAAAAGCAAATATATTTATTTATAAGGCCTCGAATACAGGATAAATTTTACTTAGTAGAAACTAAGTAATTATCTGAAAAGCAGTTTTATTCTATATGCCTAGACCAGTAACAAGGAAAAAAAAAAGATTTAGCCAAACTTACCCAAAGCGTTATGCTTTTTGATTTTAGTGGAGATTTATCCCACATTCAACTTTTTAATTAAGTGGCATTGCATCCAAAGTTGGTCCATTCCACTTAACACACGTATGTATTTGCATTGACGCATCTGTGATTCTACAGCAAGCTGAAACAGAATACAGCACAACTGGGACTACTTCATCTTAAGGGAATGGACTCCGTTTCCTGGATGTGCTGTCTTGCCTTTCATTTGGCAAAGAAGTCCAAATGTGGCTACAAACTTGTAACAGAATATTGTTGCATTCACTTTGCCTATCTTTTGAAGATGACGTAAAGGCAAACAAAACGTTACATTACTTCTTTACCTTTGACAGACCAATAAAAAGCAACAGATGATTGGAAAACCATTTGAGCCTAAAAGTTTAAACAGAAAAGGGCAGGAGGCTTTTAATATCACCTTCTGTAAGAAACATTTTCACTAATTCCTTGCACATTTCAAAGGAGCCTAAAGCCCGATTGGTGCTAAAAGCACAAAAATAACTGTCAAGAAAACACAGGACCTCATGTTTTAATACAAGATAAAGAACACTAGAAAAAAGCAGATTCGGTTTTCATACTTTTCTTTTCGACAGGAGAAAACAGCAATTTGTTGTTCTCTGTTCTGCAACTTAGCTGGGATGTAGCCAGGTTACTCCTCCTTAAGTAATTACTAGGCAATAGTGCGACTCATGACCTTTTGATGTATAGCCATGAACCTCTAGGATGAGAATGTCTTGTTCAAGAGTGTTGTCAGGAGGAATATCTTTTATTATGTGCTCTTTTGATATCAATGAGTTATGGAACCACACAAAACCAGAGATTACAACACCACTCCTGATCAAAAACCCAGTTAGCACAATTCTACTGACAACTTCCAGTTCAGGCTGAGTATGCAAGCCCACCACACCCAAATTATGTGTCCTTTAAAAACCTCTCCAGGAAAGTAGTGAGTGCGATTAAGCCAGCTGTTTACACAGAATTGTATATGCAACAATATACATCTGACTGGCAGATGTGAAGTCAAGAACACCTCCAAATCTCCTGTCAACTCTTTTTGGAGAATGATGGGGATAAGAGCAGTCACTGAGCAGTTTCACAGTTGTGCACAGGCACATGGGTGTTTTCTGAGTTCCACAGCTGCTCACTGACGGTTCCTGAGCGGCTCACCTCCCACAGTGCCAATTTTAGCACTTCAGACACTGTTGTCTTGACCTGGGCCTGGAACTTTTTGCTGATCAGCACATAGAGGATTGGATTGAGGCAACTGTTGATGAAACCAAGGCCAGTGGAGAGGGGAATGCCATCCTGCAGTAGATCGTGCAAGTTCTCATCATGGTGAGCAGACAGCTCCACAATACTGAATATGTGATATGGTGTCCAGCAAACAAAAAAAGCTACAACCACAGCAATGATGGTCCAGAAAAGCCTGCTGGATGTCAAGACAGTTCTTCTCTTCACTTTGACAATCAGCAATGAGTAGCAAATAATCATGGTCACTAGAGGAAAGATGTAACCAAATGCAAGCCTCACCCAAATAAGAATGTGATGTGTCAGCAGAACAAGTTCTCTATCATGCACGTGGAAGTTGTTGTAGCAAATGGTGACGTTGAGAACTGTAGCTGTGTCTCTGAAGTATAAGGCAGGGCCACCAATAATTGCAGCTGACATCCAAATGATCCCACTAAGGATGAGAGTGTTCCTTATAGTCCGATACTTGTACGAAAAGACTGGATGGACTAGGCGGATGTAGCGGTCAAGGCTGATGAATGTCAGGAAGAAAACACTGGCAAACATATTAAGTAGTGCAATGAATGAGTTCATTTTGCAAAGCCATTTCCCAAAAGGCCAGTGGAACCCCATTGCCACATACGTAATATAGAGGGGCAGGAAGAGAACAAAAATGAAATCTGCAATGGCCAGATTGAGGAACCAGAGTGTAGAAACAGATTTATCCCACTTAAACCCCATAAACCAGATGACGATGGCATTACCTGGCACTCCCAGCAGAAATGCCACGCTGTAAAAGGAAAGGGAAACCATATGGGCAATGCTTAGGGAAGACTGAGGTGATTCATCTTCCTCAGACAGGTCGTAGAAATAAGAATAGTTCTCAAAATCTTCAAATGTCATATTGCACAGTTGTTTTCTGTGAGAGAAAATAAATGGAACAAAGAAGAAATGTTTTACAGAACTCAAATGGTAATCTGCATTTTCTTTAAGTTCTTGGTCATTAACAAATCCAAACACTGACTTTGCTTCATACATCTATCACTTCGTAGCTCCAAATTGCTAGCACAAAGCTGATGAAGTATTTTAGTCACAAGCCTTTAAAGAAGTGCTCAAATCAAGACAACAGTTGAAATCTTCAGGAACTGTTTTTCTTGGATTTATTCCTTAACAGAGAGCAGTAAGCACAATATCATTGATAAATTTCTGGGAAACCAGATGCAAATTTTTACTAATGTATGATTTTTCTATTCTTTCTAGTCATGCTTCATATTTTACTGCTCCATTCATATTTGAAGCAAGTTTAAAGGATTATATTTGTCAGAAAGCAGAGAAGCACCAGGCATTTATGTAGGCAAAGAAGTGCAGAAAGACATTTTTTGTAGAACTACCACTTGCACCCTCAAATTATAATTAACAACATCTTAAACAATTATTTCTCCAGCAACTGAAAGCTCATGTGTATATTGTTCTCTATTATGTATCTATGTTTGTACCGAGGAATGCTGATTTTCAAACATATTCAACCTATCAGATTTTCTTAATGCAGCAAAGGAAACAGAATATAATCCAGGGACTGTGCATACAATTGCAGTATTCTTCCACTAGACTAGTAAACTGAAAAATGTGTAAAAAATGAAGGAAAAGTTTCCAATGAGAATAAAGCCCACTGTATGCACTACAGGCAAAAAATATGTATGTCTCTCCTTTTGTTATTTTGTTAAGGCAGAAGAGCAGTCTTTCCTTCTGTTGCAAAGGTTTCTGGAACTTAGAACACGATTTTGCACATAGGATTTCTCTTTTAAACTCCAAAGAAGGGGTGTGGGAGGGAGAGAAAGCAGGTAGAAAAATATAAACTAAAATAAAAACCCAGAAAAAAGTGGAAAACAGATAGCAAACACAGGTTGAAAGGAAAAACCATTTAGAATTTATG
This sequence comes from Upupa epops, assembly GCA_013397515.1. Classification (NCBI taxonomy): domain Eukaryota; kingdom Metazoa; phylum Chordata; class Aves; order Bucerotiformes; family Upupidae; genus Upupa; species Upupa epops. Next base: position 49,759 of record VZRI01010113.1, on the reverse strand, counting down.
TGTTCATTCCACAGAACAAAGCTGCAGCAGAGATGGTCACAGTCTGACAAATGTATCTTCCATGGTCAAAGCAAATTCTGCTGAATTCCATTACCTTTTAAAGCTGTACTGTTTGGCTGCCTCAGCTGCACTACAGAGTGGTCCCTGAGAGCAAAACACAAGCAGCCCCATTAGCTGTGCTATGGATGAGCTCACAGGTACAGCTCTGAGTGCTGGCTTGATTCAGAAACTGAAATTCAGCCCTTGCTTTTGGATGCCAACCCTGCATTCCTGTAATTCCATTCATTTTAGCATGCTAAGGACAACAGGAGAGTACGCTGCCTGCACAACCACATCTGCAAGCTCATATTCATGTACATATCTTCTCTTCAATAGTTTGCTTATTTTGAAAGGATTACTCACACAAATGAAGCTACGGATGTGCACATGCATTAGCAGGATGACATTTTTTATTCATGGATCCATTTTATAGATGGATAAGCAGGGAGGGTGGAGTGTCATTTTATATCTTTTGATTAAGGGAAATATGTAATAGGAGTCAATATGGCCTGTTCTGTCAAGAGGCCATGATAACACTAGCCCTTTATTATTCACATCAGGCTGAAGGAATGTTACTTGGTTTGCTGTCCTGATAAAATGGGCTGCATTTATGTAATTACATACCCCTTGGGGGCAGATTCTGCAACAAATTCCAGTACCACCCATCTGAGTAATTTTTTCAAAAAGCCTAACAGCTGCTGAGAAGTAGTATAAACAAGGACCAATACCAGTAACATCTGGAAAAACATTGCATTTTGACAGTTTGGGAGGCCAGTCAGGTTAATAACTGCATTTTTAAGGGTCTTTGCCCTTATACACAGAACTACACCTTCAAATGGAATTTATACAATCAAAAAAGAATACAACTTTTTACAATCTTGCTAGTTAACATCCTGTATTACAGGTATTTAGCAGTTTTGCTTTTAACTTGAATTTGCTTCTAACTGTTGATCTAGCACAACACAAAAATACTTGGATTCAAACATTTCTGCCCAAAACATTTTTTTTTGTTTTTCTAACAGTGCTAAAAAAGTTAAGTGACAATCACAAACATTTGTCAACTGCCCAACAATGTTAATTCTATATTTAGAATTTCAAAAATAATGTAGCAGGAGAAAAAAACCCATACTTAAGTAAATACCATATATTTACCTGCAGTTAGAACTCCTCCCCTGAAAGAGCACAACTTTAGAATGCAATTATCTTTCTAAGCTTATATTTTCCCTTATCTCTAGCTCCTAATCTTCTAGTGCAAAAACACTGTAGCACTGAGGGCAAAAAGCAGGAGGGACATTGCTTAACACTGCTCCACTGCACAGATGCTGAAACTAGCCTCTACGGCTACAGCTCAGCAAAGGCTTACTATTAGATTTGCAAAGCCTAGAAGCTTTACCTGTGATATCCACATACATGAAGCATTTCTATAATAGGATTCAGATTTTTTCTTCTGAGATAACCTTTAACCATCATTTAGCAGGTATGTTTTTTGTGTGCTTGAAAAATAAAACAGGCTTGAATATATGAAGTTGGCTTTCATTTAACAAATTTTCACTGTCAGAACTGTCTTGCAGTTCAAGTCTAGGGCTTGGAAATGAACTGTCACCAGTTTCCTGTATGATCTTTGACAAACAGCCTAATTTCCAGGCTGTAGACTGACTCTCATGAACTTGTGAGCAAACAGAGGCTCAGCAGAGAAAATAAGACATTTTGCCAACAGTTTCCACTTGGCTTTCAAGCCAGTTTCTGGAAAGTGTAAAGGAGGGTTTGGTGCAGTTCAGTGGCTCAAGTGTCTGCTGGTCCACATTTGCAAAAATGAGCCAGCGCAAGGAAAATTCATTTCAATAAACAGGAAAGTGTGGTTAGAGGCCTGGCAATAGGACTTGGGGGCAGCCACAGGTTACAGAACAGAGTTACATTGCTTATGGCTAAATATAACTAAATTTAGACTTCATCCTGCCTTTTTTTTTTTTTCCAAACAGTAAACACTCTGTGTAAATTTTTCATTCAGCAGTTGTTTGACTGGAGTCTGTTCCTATTTGCTGAGGTCACAAGCAGCTCTGAAAACTAAGCCTCCTTGATTTACTTGCTTAATTATTAATATAGTTACTTAATTATAAACAAATCATTTTCAGAACATTTGACCAGAAGGTTTCATTTCCTGTCCCTTGTAAACAGAAGTTAATTGCTAAATGATTTCATACGAATATTGCAGGCTGGCTCTTGGTGGTAGAACCTTTTAGATCTTGGGACATGAAAATAGAATTCCCAAGACATACAGATTGTTAGGAAATATTTCTAAAATACAAAGCCATAGAACTGCTAGGAGGAAACTTCAAGTGCCACATAAACTGTCCTCCTCTGGATTTCAGCAGGGAATTTCAGAATCAGATCTCAATTGACATGCATATCCTTTTACTCCAAGTGCCTAGAGTTCAATTTCTTTGCCACCATTATAGTATTTCATAAAGTTGAGTCATAATGACAACTTGGACAAATGCATCCACTTAAAATAGAACAGCTTTTGTTAAACTAAGAATGGCCTTACAGTTATGACAAGGGATCAGTACTTTGGTCTCCATCCATGGCAATGCCACTTGTATCCTGTTTGACCAGGGGAAGTCGTTTGACCTCTTCATGCCTCAGTCCTGAGGTCAGTGGAATGGCTTTGGAATTAAATTACTTTGGTTTTTCAGTCTAAAATTGGAAAAAGCAAACAAAACAGTTGCAATTTCCACTCATCTGATGCAAGGTCTTCCTGGGGATTTGAAGATCTCTGGCCTCCACACAAGTTAAGGTCCAGCTTAACTACCCTGTTAGTTTATGCCACACTACATGACCTCTTCATAACATTTGGTCCTCACTACTTTTGAAATTTACAGAGAGGTTCAAGGGAAAAGATTATTCTTTGTTATTCTATGTTATTTAAAAGTTAACACAAATATTTCAGTAGTTGTCTCAAAATCTATTTGTTGAGTGTGATAAACTGTTCAGAGCTTCTGGTCAGTTAAATTGATTTCAGAGGACATAACAGTGGCTTCTGACAACAGCAGAATTACAATTTCCAAGGTTGGTTGTCTTAACATTGAACTTCAGAGGGAATATATTACACAAACCCTCTCTTTATTGTCTTTATGAATAATTCTGGGCATGTATGTTCCATGTGTACCATCTATGTCTAAATGAAAACTTATCTGATTAATTGACTTCAACTTTTGCCATTAATAAAATATCAGAGAACAACTCACTTCTGAAAAGGGCAACTACAGCATACTTGTCATACTGTGTCTCAGCAAGCTTGTCTGGATTACATTTGAGAGCCCTCAAAAAACATTATTGGAACCTCTGAGATGTTGTAGTTTGAATTTACTTAGTTTCAAAACATAAACATTAAATTCACCCAATAGTTTATCTATAAAGTTCAAAACACAAAACACAAAAAAAAGTTATCTGGTAAGGTAAGTACTTTACAACAACTTAAGACTTACAAGCCCAAAACTCACAAGAAATACAAATGAGATCACAAGCTGTCATAGATTTCTATTTGTCTCTCAAAAGAACAAAGCAAAGATAGTCACTTGCCTCCATGTAGAAATATTCCTATAGCAGGAAGTGCCTGATACACCCATTTTCAAAATGAAATGACCACACCTGGAGTATTGTGTTCAATTCTAGGCCCCTCAGTTTAGGAAGGATGTTGAGGTGCTGGAACAAGTCCAGAGAAGAGCAACTAGAACGGCAAAGGGCCTGGAAGGTAAGCCCTACAAGGAGAGGCTGATGGAGCTGGGTCTGTTTAGCCTGGAAAAGAGGAGGCTCAGGGATGACCTTATCACTGTCTATAACTACCTAAAAGGTGGTTGTAGTCAGGCAGGGGTCAATCTTTTCTCCCTGAACACTGGAGACAGGACAAGGGGTCACAGTCTTAAGCTCTATCGGGGCAGGTTTAGACTTGACATTAGGAAAAGGTTTTTCACTGAAAGAGTGATCCGGTTTTGGAACGTGCTGCCCACAGAGGTGGTTGGGTCGCCGTCTCTGGAAGTGTTCAAGGTTAGGCTGGATGAAGTGCTGAGTGGCATGATCTAAATGTCAGATGTTAGGTTTACTTGGTTGGTTTTAGATTGGACTGGATGATCTTTAAGGTCTTCTCCAGCCTCATCATTACTGTGATACTGTGAAATCATAGCTATGTGATAATTTATGACCAAAGCTGGCTCTACAGACAATGCTAGTAGAGAACAAGCCTTTGAATAACAAAATGACTTGATAAGCCTTCCTGAATTCAAAAACTAGAATTCGTAATAGATACCAGACTCAAAAACTTTTCAAGCCACAATATAGATACATCTGTTCTAGCAGACAAGACTACAAATAAGCTTCATTCTTCATTATGCCTCTTGGTGAAGCAGTGTTAGAAATGTATACACAATCAACTAGCTAGGTATCTCCCAAAATGTATTCCTAATCAACTTTGTTTGAGTAAGGCCAAACATTACCCTCTTAAATCATAACACACCATCTGTGGCACTGAAGTAATTTGACCAGATTATAGCCTCATAACATTGTACACAAGACAACTGTTATAGTAGGTTCAACAAACACTTATAGAGCAGACACAGTTCACATTGATAAAGCAATTATTTCAGATCAGAGCTTATGCCATTATAGAAACATTAAAAAACAAATGGAAAGCTCAACTTTACATCTAAATAATGCTGGTGTGACAGGAAAAATATTTCCAGCAGGTCAGGCCTGAACATATCATCCAGACAACTGCTGCATTTGAGCAGACTATCACTTCTGCAATCAGGTAACTCACAGAATCATAGAATCACTGAATATCTTTCGTTGGAAGAGACCTTTAAGATAATTATGTCCAACCTTTGACCCAGCACTGCCAGGCCACCCCAAACAATGTTCCTAAGTACTGTATTTAAATACCTCCAAGGATGGTGACTCCACCACTGCCCTGGGCAGCCTGTTCCAATGCTTCACTACCCTTTCAGTGCAGAAATTCTTCTTACATCCAGCCTAAACCTCCCCTGGTGAAACCTGCAGCCATTTCCTCAGATCCTATCTGTTGCCAGAGGGAGAAGAGGCTGCCGTCCCCATCCCCCCATCCCCCCCCAATATAACCTTCTGCCAGATAGTTATAGAGAGTGATAACTCAGAAATGTCTACAGCAATAACTGCATATCATCAGAAGTGTTTTGTTTTCATGGTGATTCCAAGCACAAAGATTTCCATCCCCAAAGAAGACAAATTCAAATGTCCTTGCGATATACACTGGGGGTTGGAGGGGGTATCCTTGGTAACTGAATACTTGCTCCTGCTCTTTGTTAATAGAGCTAAGAGGAGAAATACACATTTGTACTATTCTTTTTGAATGAAGGAGTTACCATAACCACTGCAACTCTATCATATGACCACAAAAAGCTGACAGATATTTATGAAACACTGAAAGTGACTCCATTCTGGGGAGAAACAAATACAGTAATCTAAACATTCTTACAAGTGGGTAAAAGTGGAAGTTTAAGCAAACAGTGCCAATTGGGATATAAAATATGGTATTGTGTTGTATGCGGCAGCATTGCTGAAGTATTTACGTAACTGGCCATAATGCCTCAGTCTTCATAACCATTACCGAAAGTGGGCTCAAATGACAAGTTTCACCAGTCTGGTTTACAGGCAAGAAAGCTGAGAATGACCTACAGGAGGTCTCTAATCAACCAGGTGCTAAACCTAGAGTCCGTGCCTAGTGATTGAATCCCAAGCCTGTTTTCCTTTTTTAAGTACGACACTGTCTCCTCATTTACTATGGAACAAGGAAACCACAGCTTCACCTCTAGGAGACCTTCCTCTTCCTGAGGAGAGGCTGTCTGTGTCATCACACCCACTGTGCTGGAGGGAGCCAGCACCTACCCCAGCAGCCCTTGCAGATTCTGATCTGTTTTCTCTACACTGAAAAGGAACCTGAATGAACATATTAATCTATCTGTGCAGGCCCAGACATATCTCAGAGCCATTAAACACACCTCTTGGATCTCAAAACTCAGCAGATACACCACATATCATATTGGCAGTCTGATATGCACACTAGTGAAGTAGGGTTCCAGGAAAGTTTCACATGTTTTGTATTCCTCCACAAATGCCAGCAATATTTTCTTTAGCTATAAGCCATTAAAATAACTACATACCTAGAGTAATAACAGAGATAAGTGATTTAGACATTTTAGGTGTTTCAACTTGAGAGAGTGACTGGATCAATAAGATAATAAGTGCTTGTATTTCTAATCAGACATGGCTTTTTATGTTTTCCATGCATAAATTATTTGGAATTTTTACTTTGCAACTGTTTCATATATACACGTTTCATATATTTATGTTTTCATCTGATCATTATATGATTGCACAGCCCTGGCATGTTTTTAAAAGGGCTGTACCCCTTCAGCAAACACAAGCTTTAAGAACAGTTTCCTCCAAGCAGGAAGCAGCAAAATGAGAGCAGAGAATAAAGAGTGAATGAAGAGATTTCTTTCAGACTGTCAACTGTTGTGTCAGCAGACTGATTAAGGCCTATGTTAGAAAACAGCCATTCTAAAGTTGCTGCAGGAAAAAATAAACTAATCATCTCCAGCAAGATACGAAATCTCTGTCAGAGATAGCAGATAGAGTACAATCTGTTACCTTCACAGTCCTTTCAACAGGAAGATTTAAAAGATAAACCCAGAGAAAAGTAGCAACACAACTCATTCCCCAAATAGGCCTTCTTATATCTATTCCATATATTTCCCAGTCACTTCTGACAGTATGCCTGGTTATGTACTGCCCTATAAACTGATCACTGTTCTTCTAGGCTTATTTTACTACTCACTGAATTCCCAACACCAGTTTATTCTACAATGGTTGTATTATTGCCAGGGGTATATTACTCTTGGCACATACTCGTGCACGGGTACATCAGGACATCCAGTTCCAAAATATGGCTAGTATATAACTAAAACATTCCAGCTGATAATATATTTTAATTTGTCCTCACGGGTAATATACTTGGATCACTGCATACAGTAGATTAAGGGTGTCTACTTCTGTATCAGTGTTATTGTAATACTCGTAATCATCCAACATTCTTTTATTTACTTTAGGATCAATTCTAAAATAAGCATTGCCTGTATTCCTGCAAAATGGAGAAATTATACTGTTAATACAATTTCAGGATGGCTATCAGTATTGGGAATACCATCCAGCACTGATAAGAATAGATAGTGTCTATGATTAAGATGATAAATTAGAGGAGTTTGGAAATACCAGCTTACGGGCTTTACCTTGCAAATCATTTATCATTGCCTCCAACAGATATGCTACAACACCCTCTGTTCAGAGTTCAGGACTCTAGGTTACCTTTTCTTTTTTTTAAAAAAGGATAGTAATTCTTAAAAATTTTCAAAAACCAATGTGGGGCTGAGCCCATTAAAAGCTGACCACTAGAAAGAAGAAAATTAACTGATGGTATAGGACTCAACACTTTCTCTGATCTAGAAGGCTTCAGAAGAGAATAAAATTTCTGTGCCAAGCTCACACTTGATGAAAGAAGCAACTATTTTATGTTGGGAAAGTACCCAAAGGCCCTCCTAGCCTTTGAGATCAAAGCCTCACTGGATCTAGGCACTATAAGCACATAATGAGACAATTCCTGCCTTGTTTATAATTAAACAGAATAAACAGATGCATTAAGAGTAGGACAAGGATCAAAAGTATCTTGCCCAAGGCCAAACAGTGGATTCACTGGTTAAGTGGGAGGTGTAATTCCAACCTTGCCAGATGGTCAAATACCTATTGTGTATAGAATGAAAAAGTGCTGATTCTCAAACTTGTGCTTTTTATTATTGAAATACATTATTTGAGAATCATCAAAAAGATTCAAGAGAGCCTGGGATGGGGAAAAGAAATAGAAGAAGGCTGCAAACTCTTTGCAAACAAACCTGACTTGTAGCAATGGAGTTTGCTAGTTTCCCCTTGAGCCCAGGAATGAGGAAGTATTATTTTCACAGCAAGTCTGTTCATTCCACCTTAAGAATTATAATGTGGCAAAATGGTGTACCAGATACAAGAGCTGCAACAAGCCAGCAAAAATTATTTCTAGAAAACAGCAGTGGGCCAATACAGGGCTCCTGCCTCCAGCACAATTAGCTGAGCTCTCCTGGAATTGCTATATGCTTCTTTTGTACCAGAAGCCTCAAACACACTGTAAAAATATTAGTGAGCATGGGAAAGTTGATCTGTGCATGATGGCATCTTCGCTTCCAAAACTGACTATCTCTTGGACTCATCACACCCCAGATACAGCAATCCCTTCTGCTGAAAGATCATAGGAAACTGTTCCTCCCACTCAGATCTCTTTTGCAAAGCCAGCAACAGAGCCCTGCACTGTTGTGTAACTGCTAGTTTCAGACTGAATGAGCACAAATCAAACCATTATCAAAAATAATGAGTGAAAATTAGCCAGACAACCAGCCACCAATGTAAGTGAGACAGCTGAACTGCTGGCACAGTCAATAAGACAAAATGAGGAAATATTCAAATAACAAGACAATTCAGCAAACTACAACCCTCTTCAAAACTATCTGCTTAGTGCTTGGAACAGCAGAGTTATTAATAAAAATTAATATGTGGCATTCAAGAAACACAACTAGAATAACATTCTTTAGGAAAACAAAGACTTTAATTTTCCTTTTGAATCAATCTATAACAAATGAACACAAATCTAATAGCATTGTAGAAGTTTCTTATTAGGTTGTTAGCAAAGAAAGAAAATTTTAAAATTAAAAAGAAGACTTTATAAGGTAAAGATCATAAATACAGCATTATTGCCATCAACAATTTTCCTCTGCCCTTACCAGTAAAAATCTACAGTCAGCAATTCTTACATAGAACAGTTTCCCTGACTTACTGATCCCTTTCCACAAAGGCAACTAGAGAATCCAAATTACAATTTCATTCTCCAGAATCAAATAATTTCCACTGTGCCACACTGAATATTCTAAGTGGACTCTAATGCCCACAGCAGACAAAAATCCTTAGAATTAAAGTAAACTTGGTATGATGTCAATCCTGTCTCCCTGCTGATAATGTTTTTAAATGTGGTTGGAAGCTGCAATGACATAAACAGAAGTAAACCGGAGTTTCAAAATACTTGCATTTCCTAGTTCAGATAAAGGAAAACAATAATATGATGCTAGTGAAATTAAGCTGTCACCAACAAGCTAATTGTGAATCAGTCTCTAAAGCCTGATCTGACAAATTCCTTTATCCTGATGTACCCTCACTCTCTTCTCCTTAGCTTTCAATTAATAAACATTTAAAATCACTCAGTAGTACAATTTCATTTTGCAAGAATGCAAATGTGTTTTAATTCATAGACATGTATTCACCTTCTGTAAATCTACAAGAATAAGTCTGGGATATTGTTTGCCTTTGCAAGACTATATTTATAAAGGCTACAGGTGACATGGATCTGGTTATCGCTGTCCAAACAGGAGGTGGAATACAACCCTGTCTCACTGCGTGTTAGAATGTGAGGCTTCAGATCTTCTTGTTACTTCTAGGAAACAAGGTCCTGCGCACATTGTGACAGGTAGATCTACATCCTACCTTATTCCACAATGTTTAGGGAAAGTGCACACACCATCTTGCTCAGCTCATACAAGTCTTTTTTCATTTGGCATGGCTGTAATTCTTGAGAGTTATTTTGTTAATCTGCTACTTAAACTGAAATTATTTCTAGTTTCAGTTCTAGAATCTGTTCATGTCAGAATTTATTTCTAGTAATGCTGATAATTGCTATAGCTGTAGGAGGCATACTACCCATAAAAAAAAACATACCACAGGGGGACCTGGTAGGGAGGAAGGCAGAGAGAAAAAAGAGTAGATATTTATATTTAGAACAAAGTCACTTACCATTCTCTGACAGGATAAAAGACTCATTGAATTGTGCACAAACACAATCCACTAATTAAATTAGCACATTTTTCATATCTTTTCTTGTTGCAGAGGTGGTTCAAACTCTTTGAATCTCTAAAATAATTAACTTAAAGAATAAATGAGTGCCCCATTCATTCTTCCGAAAAAGCTCTCTTAGCCAGTATATACTACACTACCTTACAGAATTTGCCTGGAAGTGTTGTGGTACCTGTAGAGCACATTTTTTAGAGAAAGACTGAAAATACAACAAAAGGATCAACCTACCTTGTTTAGCTCTTTGGAATGAAATGTACTGTAAATCAGGGATGTGAGCTCTGCAGCAGAAGAATGAAGTGATCTGCAGAGTTCAGGCTGACTTCAGTGTGATTCCAGCTGCTTCATTTGGCTCCTGCCTTCCTTCTATTAAAGCTGCATAATGACATAACACTGTGTTTGTTTTCAGCTAAGGAAGTTGCTTCCAACTTCCCTTGGTTTTCTAGACTCAGTTTTGAAATATGGCCTTTCTGTATAATCCCAGTATTTCACCAAAAATAAATGTTTGACATGTGAATGAATCATTCTGGTCAGTGTCCAAGCAAGCAACAGATGTGGTGGCTGCTGAATGGAAAGAGACCTTACAGTTGTAGGCTGCTTTTTGTTATACAGAGAAGAGGTTGAACAATATTTCTTTGTAAGCCCTCTGGTTTATAGAAAATAATCTTGAATGAGCAGAAAGCTCCTTTAAAAAAAATCACACTGAAAGCATAACTTTGTAACAGGAAGATAAATTTGGGTTTTTTTATGGTAGATAGATTAATCTTCATTTATGTGTAAGAGAGAATTGAACTCCAAAACATCACTAACTAGTGCCTCTGTCTGCCAGTCAGAGCAACACTGGTCAGAAATTTGAACTGGGTTTTAGGACACTTGGTCTGATGCCCAGTGCCATAAAAAGCCTGCTAAGCTTTTGTGGCCAGACCTCACGATCACCATGTCAGTTAGCTTCTCAGTCAGTAAAATGGGAATATTGTTCCATATCTTCACCTGGATGATGGCACCACATTCATCATATCATTTGAAATCATCTTTACCCTTACCCAAAATCAAATATTCTGGAAGAAGCAATAACCTAATAGTGGAACACCTTTGTCATTAATATAGAACATGTGAAATATGCAACACTGATTGTATCTCGTTGAACTCCAATTTGAACTCCAAATTTCCCAGATATCAACTCTATTGATATCAGTGGCAATTAGAAAGTAAGGAACAGGAACGAAGAAGAGAGAAGTGCTTAGTGAGAAGCTGCAAAACTGAAATTTCAGCATGCATCTGGTTTGCAATCTTCTTGTGCAGAGATTCTCCTAACAAGAACCAAAAACTCCATCATAAAAGCAGAGCTGGGACTACTCTAACATGTATGGGGGGTGATCGTTCAGCTCATTCATCCTTCACAGAATCACAGAATTATTTAAGCCAGAAAAGACCTGTAAGATCATCGAGTCCACCTATGACCTAACATCACCACAATCAACTAGACCATGGCACTAATAGAACCAAGAGAGGATTAAACATCACATATACCACTGTATCAAGTATGAAATCACAACTGCTAAAGACCTGGGAGATATTTTTTTTTTTTGTGGAAACAAGTTTTCATAGAAAATGTGATTTAAGAATTTATTTTTTTTTAAAAGCAGCAAATTACTGCATTTAAAATAATTTTTCTACCAATCTGTCCTAACTACATGTGCTCCTTTTCAATTGAAAGGGACTTCTGACCTGATGAGCAATTACTCAATTTGCACAGCATAATCTGTATATGTAATGTAACTGGGAGGAAAAAAGGTAACAGAATGTTACTGATAAAATAGCATTGAATCTAAAAGGAGATTTTCCTACTTATTTTCTATTTAGACCTAAATACAACATCTTTTTATACAAGTTTGATTAAGCACAGTGAAAATCTTAAGACACTGTAGAATATCCTAAGTCTTTCCTTTAGTTCATTCTATGCTCAGTCACAGTAAAACTGGAATGGTGATTCCCAAATTGCATGGTTTTTTAATACACACTTTCACACAACCCATCAACCATTCACATAATTTGATGACTGTAATCAGACAATTTTGTGAAAGTAGCATGTCTTGAAAAAAATTAATAAGCAAAAAAAATACCTTGTTTGAGTTTATGTCTTCTTTTTCTACTTGCAAATTGTATCTTATTTTGCCATGTAATTTGTGCTTTTTCAACAGGGTAAAGTAATGAAGTCTTGCAGGTTTTACTCTACATGAAGTATGTCAATATGCCAGAGTTATAAATGTGATTTAAGTGCAGTCATACACAGTGCATATAGAATATACAGTGCATGTGGGACAAGCAGAAGAGAGAAATACTACCTTATACCTGTTGGGAAAAGAACGAAGAATAGCATTTACATGCCAATACTGGATATGGGATTGTCCAGCAATGAACACACTAAGTCTATTGGAAAATAGGCAAGTTTTGAAAGCATTTCAGATTCATTGTGGGTTTTTTTGAAACCAACAAAACAAAAAAAAATGCAGACAATGTATGGAAGAAAGATACAGGGTGCAATAAACATCATAAACAATTTACCAGTATTAACCAAAACACAAATTGAAAAGCAATACACAAAACCAAATTAACCAAGATTATCAACAATTGTCTGCCTGATTGTCTTCGCACTGCTGGGACCACCATATCTTAAAGCTGCCCACACACATATAATCTCAGCACTAATACACCAGGCTAAATTCAATGAGCACTAATTCAATTAAGTTGTATCAATCACAAATTAGCAAAAAAAACCAGTTTTTTATTATAATTTAAAATGAACAACACAATAAATACATTACTTAACTGTGAAGAGCCAGCACTTTACAGTTCTGTTCTCTAAAATAATTATTCTTCACTGTTCTTTAGTTCTCCCTGTTTGAATTAACACCTCATGGATTAAAATCCACTCTGGAAAGACACAAGCAGGAAAAGAGTGATCTCCTCCCGTTCTATGAAGCTAATGACTATTATGCCACTCCTTCTGGAAAAGCTGTAATGTTTACTTGTGCTTAACTGCCCACTGCATACCATAATCAGCAACTATGACAAGGAAGAGTTTTGTCTCAGTTCGAGAAGTTCACATCCTCTTTCTACACTGATACTACAAATCTGAAGATTTTAATGTATAGTGTGTTGAAGAAATTCAGTAATTCTGCAGAAGGCAGAATCCTTAATCTAACTCTAATCAGCATATAAATTAATTGTTGTTCTGTGCGGATGCTTCTATGCACACACACATGTACACACAAGTTTGAGTAGGTCCTTTAAAAGCAGCACTTAATGTAGCTGCAGCAAAGTCAATAGGGTGTTACATTCCACGAAGTAATGACTATTGGAGAATAATATACAAGGAAGGGAAAGAAAAAGACATAATAAAAAGTATGAAGCATGATACCTGGAAAAATACTATTTGAAATAGTCTTTTTTTTTTTTTTTTGCATAGATTTTGCTTTTAAATCTGTATTGTTTTTCTGATTTTTCTCAAATAAATAGGAACTACTTTCTAGGTAACTTTCAGACCATAACTATTCAAATTTTGTATTCATATGACAATAAAAACAGAAATTGTACCTAATACTCAGTAACACTTGAAATCGATGAAATTTTTATAGGGTGTCTTAACAACAAACCTTCTGATATATCAGAGTGATAAGGACTGTAGTCACTGAATAGCTAAATAGCCAACTTGACAACAGTATTTTTCCATTTTAGCCGAAGGCCTGCCTCCTCCCATACAAAGGAATGCCAGTGTTTGGAAAAACAATTTTAGAGAGAACTACAGAGATTACAGAAACAAAAATAAGACTATGCAAACTACAGTTGTTTCACCATATATTTCATAATCTTCAGTACTGTTATAGGGATTAAACAATTAGCACTTTCCTAACACACAAGTTACCAGTAACTGCAGAGTCACTTAGAGGCATCTAAGATCTCCAAAGGGAAGCCAGAATTTACTGTTATGCATCTAATTTATCACACATGGATTGAGTCAGATATTTCAAATACTGCCCAAAGTCTAAGTTGCCTAGGTTCACAGAAACTCAAAAGCACAGAGATGAACCTGATCCATACTTCTTCAGGCCTCCATGCACTCAGGATTTATGTCACGGCATAACTGCCTAGACCCATACCTTCAAAGACCTGAGATTTAAAGTATAAACTCTGGAGATTCAGCCATCCATCTTATAATGAAAACCCAAAATCCACAGTTCAGATAGGATGATAATATGGTGTTGCATGTAAGGGACATGACTCAGGAACTCAACAGGTATTTAAGTTTCATGTTCTACATTCATCTATTAACAATTCTCAGCTAAGTTCTTGAAGCCTGGCACAATGACTAATAATATATCTGCAAGGAAGAGATGATTACAAGTTCGAGTCCTTCTCTATTCTGCAGCTAGTCTATTGCTTTCTGTTACAGAAGGTGGTCTTAAACACTTACAAACTGCAATCAGGGAAATGGTGAATCTGTTCTAATCCCTTGCAAAAGATACAGAGCAAAGCTGAGGATCGACACAAAATTAGGGATGACACCTGAAAATACATGCTCATATGCAGGGTGCCTATCCAAGACTTACAGGTGATCAAGCAAGGTTGTTGTTTTGCGGTATTTCTACCCAAAATCTTATATGACAGAAATACCTCTGCACAGGGTTGCTGGCTGCCCTTTCATAATGCTGAATGTCCATTAGTATTCCTTACAATTTATGAAAATTAAGCTTTAAATTGGACTGCAGCGCTTTGCAGAGTAGAATGGTTCCTGAATATCTGTGCAAAGCTGGCACAAATCAAATCCAAATCAAACTGAATTATATGGACAGTGGTTTCAGCACATAGTCGTTTTGATTTTTTAAAGCTTTTTTTTAGTCAGCTGCACTTGTCAAATTGTTTTTCTGCTTAGTGGATGTAGACACATTTTGTGAAAGGTGCCAGGCAGCCTTAACTCCACAGGGACTTAGGTTATTTACCCATAGAAATGAATGTGAGACAGGGAGTCTGCACTGCATTTGCCCTCTCCTCTTATCCTCTGATCACTCTCCTAAGAAGAAAACATAGTTTTGCTTCTAAGCCCTACCCAGCCTTCAGCCTCTCTAATGAGCTGGAAGCTGATAAATCCAGATAAACCTGCTGCTTATGATACAGGTAAAGCAAACTATTACAGGCTCTGAAAAATTCTTGCTAGTTAAGGGTGCCGTCTGCGAAGTCAATACTAACTCTTCCATTGCCTTCAATGAAAGCAAAACTAGCAGTATGTCTAATATATTGACAGTGGGTTAAGGGAAGGAAGCATAGGAAATCAGTCTAAGCAAAGAGACGGCTAACCCTCCCACTATTTATTTGTCCACTCTAATTCTACCCCTTAAGGTGTATCAAGACACACAAGGGTTTATTTTAAATCCTTCTTACTTTGCAATTTCTTTTTTTTTAGGAAGACTATTTGCTCCAAATTCAGCACTTAGCATGAAGTCAAATATGTAAACTAATGTAGGGACTAGAATTGCAGTGTTTTCTGTAAAGGCTATTTAAGTGGACTCCCTTCTTTTCAAGGGAAGAGAAGGGAGTTTGTGGAGAAAGTAGCAGACACTTCTCCATTCCAAGCTGAGTTGCTAGGCAAAGGGGAATTACACTAATTTTACATAGCTTGGTTGCACAACAGAAACTGAATTCTGATTACTTCAGTATTAGATACACAGGCCATCCAACAACACAGAAGATACTCCTGGTTTTACTGGTGGACTCAAAAATAGAGACCAAACTACTGCTGTTCCAGTAACAGTATGTGAGTAAGTGAAGAAACACAAATAAAACAAAAGGCTTTTTGTTCAAAAGATACTAATCTCTCTCACTTCTCAGGAAAGTTCTCTGTATATTCAAACTCCGAGAGAAAGAGGCTGATGTTTATGCTTATCAACATTCCTAGCCTAAAATGTTGTCCTTGGGAAAAAAAAATCAGAACTCCTTCAACTTTCTGCTTTTTTTTCTGAATAGGATAAAGAAATCGTTCTTTACAGTATTCCCAATGTAAAGCAAGGTAGAGAGTCTGCTTGATGTAAGAAAATACCTTAAGTGGTTTAATGTGAGAACATTTTAAAAATCCAACATTATTTAGAACAGCCAGTGCAGTAGAAAATAACATTTTACTTAACTACTTTGAGAATACATGTTCACCTCACCTTAAATCAACTGCAGAACACCCAGTGACTCAACATAACAGTATATATATTTGGAACTCCTGACTCCTATAAATTAAACTACAGAGAAGGAAGCTACAGAAGCATTTTACATTCATCTGCATCTACTTTAAATCAGAACAGTCCCATTGAAATTAATAGATATAAATATTTAATTCAGAATATTCTGAGAGGTCCATGCAAGTTGTCAACTTCTAGGAAACTGAAAATCCTTGAAAAAAGCAATTAGTAACCATTCAAGGAGCTCTGAGAAAAATACCTCTTTGATCAGGAATACATTATACAAGGCAATAATAGTCATCTACTGTATGCATTTAAAATATTTAGAGGTTCAAAAATCCATATTATTTTTCTACCTTATGTACACTAATGAAATGGATGGTTAAAACAAGCTGAGTATTTTGCCATCCAAATAAGACTAATTCTGTTCTGAGTACAGGTTGTATTTCAGTCATGCTATTTGACTGTCATTAACAAAGAACTTTTGCATCTTTCTCTTCATAACCAAAAAACCCTCTGGTTGTGGAGGTCAGTTCAGTACCTGGAAATGGAGTCACTTAATGACTTTTCATTACATTTTCATGAACACACCTGCCAGAAATTATATTTCCCAGTCGCTTGGTAACAGGAAATTATACTTGAAAATTATGCCAGTTCTCAAGGGTTAATCTGGCAGTCAGAAAATTTTAAAAACAGCAAATATAATTGAGAAATTCTAAGAGACTGTTATTCTTGAAGGTAAAAAAAAATAACTAATGCAGTAAAACAAAGATCAAAGAATATCCCGCAATTCATGAGGCAACCCCCAATCTACTTCTTGACTTAAGTCTTTTTGTTTGTGTCACTTCCCTGAAAAAACAGGCGTAGCTATTTCAGAGAGATGAACTGACTGAAAAACCATTAATAGAAAACAGAAAGAACTGACTAACAGTAAACTATTCACCATTTTTGATGAAAGACACATTCTCTGACAGCAGAATGCTCTTTCAAGTCAAAAATGGGAAAAAGGATACATAGATGAGTTTCCCCTTTACTGTCATTCAAGAGTATTTTACTGTACTCCACCAGAGCTGCCTGGTTACTCAGACCTAATTTTCTTTATGTTGTTTTAGGTACAGAGTGGTTACTCTTGGTCCAGCAAAGAAAAATTTCATGCAATGTTAGATCCATGGCATACAAACCTCTCAACTGCTGATTTATTTGCTTTTTCTATAAGAATGCTAATTTAAGTTTATTAAGCTAATGGAGAGATTTAAAACAATTGCAGCAGGTATGTTCTGTGAAATGTAATGTCAGAACATTAGCAGCCTATCATCCAGAAACATTCCGAAAACAGCCAATTTGGGTATATTTTGAAGCCATCCTGGTTAAAGTGAAACAATTATAGTTGTCTCATAAGCTGTTCCTTCTGGTTAACGTGACAACAAACACCAGCAGCAGCTGTAACAGCAATAATAAAAGGCTCTTCGAGCAGCATTAGTACCACAGAATTTTGCTCATCACTATTACAATCAAAATGTCTGTATTCTACAAAGTGTATGTATGCAAAAAACATATTGAGAGTAATTCTGGTGGAAAAATAAAGGAGTGTAAACTCCATAAACTGAAAACATAAGCCCATGAAAACAGCAGGCATGGCCTTCAATTAACAGTCAAAATAAGGCTTGGGGAGGATATGCTTCAATAAGATACACAAAAATTCACATAGCGAAGTATTTCAAGTAACCATTTAAAAAAATAAGACATGATTACACACAAGTAAAATATTTCTGTGATACAGTTCTTGGATTATGCATTTAAAACATAAATTGTACAACCCTCTGAGCTCTAAAAGGTATTTGCAAATTGCTTTGTCTATGTCCAATCATGTCACCATTGCAACAGACCTGCAAAGGTTTTCGGTTGTTTAAACAATTAAGCAATTAAAATACTTAATTAAGTTGCAGGGGTTTTTTAATCTTAAGAAGGTAGTTCCGGAAAGAGGATGAAAAATAGAAAGGACACCCATTGTACTGTCCTGTATACCTGGGGGTCAAGCTAATATCTCATGTATTGACAATGGGTTTTTTTTGTTAAGTCAGATAAACTTTTATAAAATTTACAAAACCTTAAGTACAATACACAAAAATGAAAGGTTGGTTTTAGAAAATGAGAAAGTGAGCAGAATACCCAAAGGAAAATAGGACTCTTTCTTTAAAAAAAAATTTTTTTAGCTTGCATTTAATTCTAGTGCCATGCCAAAGCAAATAGAAGTTCATTGTTATTTTTAAAAAACATGCATTTTTAATTTTAAAAATAGAAAAATGCTTATAATACAGAAAAAAAAATCTTCATATGTACTCAAACTGTCTTGAAAGCTGCAGTACTTGTTAGAATCCAGGCTAGATCTGGCAACAGTTTATGATAAATAGATGAGTATAGAAATTAAATAGATGAGTACACAAAGAGAAGAAAGTTTGATGTTTAGACCAGGAGAGAAAAGATTTTTTAAAAGGAGAAGTGAAATTTGTCAGTCCTGCAGAGTGTTCATGCACAAATGTGAGAAACAGATTCCCAGGGCACAAGAGAAGACTGAGGGAAACAGCTATCAATATCCTTACCTGAACTTGAATTAAGGTGTAACCCCAAGTCAAAAAATACAGAAGAATTGAAAGCAAAGAAATACTTGGCAACACGAGTTTCAATTCTGCTATCTTTGAATGGAGTTCCAAAAGGCAGAATAGTACATTCTATCCTTGCAAAAGATATTCAGGAACATACCAAGGACAAGTTGCATGGCATTGTAAGACAGATTCTATAGCCTTCTCCTTACTAAGAAGCACTTCTGTTTCACATGAACCATTCTGGAAAAGAAACGTCAGTACCTCAGCTATGTAACTGAGCTTGCTTTGTTTCAACAAGTTATGAAGGGTTAGCTGGGCACAATAACTCAGTAAACCTACTATAAACCATCATAAAGGTAAACTATTTTAGCCTAAGATAACATGCTTCAAAGCGTGTTTGCCACATGTTTAAACAATGCAGCTCTGCTGAGAAGCAATAATTCGGCACATGCCTGAGCTTTCACTCATGTAAGTCTCCTCCACAGACATAATGCATCTACAAAATTTTATGGCAGCTTCTTACACATCTCCACTGCTATCCAACATTGAATTTAACAAACTCTCTCCATGTTACCAAAGTAATTGATACCTTCCCATATAATTGTATTGAAATCAGATCTGCCAAGATACCACAGCTAAGCCATCATTCTATTCAGTTATCTCCACAAAATAATGTAGCTAAAATGAGTTTAAAATGAGTAGGAGATCCTGTCAGCCTTAAAAAGCAGAAAAGTTATGCTATGCATATACTTAAAAGTTGTGTTCTTTCCCCCACGCCTTGTTTTTTTGTTCTAGTTCTGACAAGTTCTGTATTGCAGCACACAGCAAAGTATCAGTGAGCAACCTTAGTACCCTATTGTTTAGTTTTTGACAGTAAAACATGTCCACATCTACACACATACCCAAAGATTTCAACAGCAACCAAGGCAGTCAGTCCCCTTAACCTTCTCCTGCGATTCTAACATTTGTGTTCAGTCAGTTGTTGGGCACGGGTGTACATTTCTAAGCTGTGGATTCATAATTGGACAACAGCATCTTTTTACAGCAGTGCCTGTGTAAATTGTCGGCATCATGGTGCATTCCAGATATTTTTTTTTCTCCTCCATTGCACAACTGCAGGCTGTATCTGCACCTGTTTCCACACATCAGGGTATTGCTTATCTTTGTGCCTGCCCACATTGCTTAAAAATTCCTGCTGCTTCAGCATAATGAGAGAAATATGCAATAGCTGGTTTCCCACAGGAGATTAGATAAACTTTAACAAAACCTCTACAACTGGAAACAAAAGAGAACCTGAAGTGAGGTCGTATGCTTAAGCCCATTTCTGAGAAAAGGAAAAACAGCTCGTACATTGATACAAAGAGTCAAGCTAAGACCCTTGGCTGCCTGATAAAATCTGCACAACAAGGCACACCATGAAAAGTCAGCTATTTCGTTCAAAACCAAAAACCAACAACCAAACTCAAACGCTATAGCCCATTCCCTAGCATTGGGAATGATGTGCTTTGAAGGAGAAAATTACTATCACTGGTGTTCACGTACAACTTAGCAAAGATGCCACCTCCCAAGCTAGAAATAACCCACTCTGTACAGGGCCGGGAATAAGCCCCCCCCCGCCTCAACACCGCCGACAGGCATCAGAAGAACTGAAGGGAAAGAAGGGCGGGAAGTAGCCTCTCCCCTCCCTCCGCTTAGCCGCCGTTCCGCCCCCGCAGCGCCGACCCGGAGCGGGAAGCGGCTGACGAAGGTGGCCCTTGACCTCAGTGCGGCACGGAAGAGCTCCGGGAGCAGTGAGGGAGGTAAGGCGGCGGGCGGCGCGCGGCGGGAACAGCAACAGTGCGCTGGAAAGGTACAGGGACCCCCTCTGCGCGCGGGGGCTCGCGGGCCTTAACGGACTCTAACGGGCCTTAACGGACTCTAATGGGCCTTAACGGGTGTCGCCACGTCCTGCGAGCTCCGTCCCGCTACACACGGAGCCGCCGCGGCACGATCGGGACACTACAGGTGCTGTGGAGCAAAGGTAGCTCCTGAAATAATTTACTGACTCCGTAATGCCTACTGGTAACTTTGTTTATGCGAGAGTTACTCTCCTGTGTTCATTCTTTCTCGGGGAAAAGGGCCGCAGCGGCCTTTTCGTGAGGGTTTTTTTGAGGAGTCGTTTTGATCGACCCTTTTTGCCGCTTTTTTATATTGGTATTTTACCTGTTGCAGTGCAAAGTGATAGTGACTGGAGAGTTCTCTGAAGCCTTTGGCACTTAATTAGGTTATTGGAGTGCATCACGGATTTGTTTGATTTGTTTTGTGTTTACATTTCACGCCATTTGGTTGCCTCTTCATGTATTTCTTCTGTTAAATAAGATTGGCTGAGGCTTTTCATCCTCTGCCAAGTAACTGGATAAACTCAAACCACACAGCTGGAGTAGCCTGGTTAGAACTAAATACCAAATCCAACACTTATTTAAATATGTCGTCAGTTAGTTTGTTTGTAACCATTTTCAGGTGTTTTCACTGATAAAATGCTTAAACTAAAGCTTGTACAGGTACAGTCTGCATAATTAATCCCAACAGCTCAAGATATTTACAGATGGTAGTATAACTTTGCTTGGTTATTAGAAAAGTGCTTATGGGATTATCATTAGTTTCAGGTTTTCCTCTCTTTGTCAGCTTTGGACATAGGTATTTCTGTAATCTCTTCCTCTGATGTTTTTATTTTGGTTACTATGTGTTTGGCGTTACTTTTACTTTAAGTAAAACTTCTAAAAATAATCTGGACTACAGTGAGAAACTCTGGTCCATGGAATCTTTTCAAACTACATGTGTATGTTTGTCTTTAAACCTACGGCTGTGTGTAACTTCCAGAATTGTACTTGCGGATGGGTGAACTGTCATCCCTCTGTCATTGCGTTCCTTGAAATAAGGAAGTAATGAACTGCTATAGTAGTTACACTCCGCTGTATGGTAATTGGCACAGTCTGGTGTATCAGAGGTTAAACTAGATATTTGTATATTGAGATGCTTTAATCCAATTTTGAGACGGTGGACTGGGATGAATGGTTGTGGGGACCCCTGCTGACTTACAGAATAGTTTAGGTTGGAAGGTCAGAGGTCTAGTTCCAGCCCCTGCCACGGGCAGGGACACTTCTCACTAGACCACTTTGCACAAAGCCCCATCTAACCTGGCCTTGAACATTTCTAAGTAGGGGACGTCCATAATGCCCCTGGGCAACCTGTCCTACCACCCTGCCAGTCAGAGACCCTCCTCTGTTGTTGCTTCTTACTTGTAGCTTTATCTTAGGAACGCACACGCATACATATATACCTAAAACTCACCTTATTGAATTGTAAAATTCACTTTCAGCATGTGAAACAAGTTATTTTCCATAAAGCATCATTTATGAAACATGGTCTTCTGTATTTTCTGTTCACTTTCTTTTGTGTCTCAGCTCTGTATAGGACACTGAACAGGGTAACCGAGATGGTTGGTTTGGATTTTGGGGTTTTTTTGAGTTGTTAAGATACTCCTTCTGACCATGACTCGTAAGTTCCTATGGTTTTATAATGAGCAGTACATAGTTAGGAGAAAGTGCAAAACAAGTTTAAAGAAAACAGGCAACAAAATACACATCTGTCAAGCCTAGTATGTAGCTTCATATAGGAGCATCTTTTCTGTGCATAGAGAACAGGAAAGCAGAAGGGATGATTCTTGTAAAAAACAGTTTATCACAGTTTATAAAAGATAAAAAGTAAAACTGTCATCCCACAGTTAAATAAATGGTAAGCCAAGAGCAGATCTAAGAATTGCCAAGTCCTGAGTTTTGAAATAGGATGTGGTATTTTCACTGTGGTGCTGGTGACAGTGACTGTGCAAATTACTGTGGCCTGTTTTCCTTTCTGTGATGGTATTGATAATTCTTCATTGAGTATATATTGATCAGTTTATAAAATGCTTTGAAAGTTCAACCTACTGTGAAGCTTTCATTTGCTGTATTATTGCAGTATCTATTTTATATAATGTGAACAAAATAAAATGTTTTTCTGAGCATGTTCATGAATGATGCTCAGAACAGATTCTTTTCAATTTGATGAATATTTGTTTTGTGTTATCCTAGGAGTGTACTTAATTTCACGAATGCTATCGTCTGAAACACCAATATTCAATACATAGAAACTGTGAGGAAGAAAGAATGAATAAAGTTATTCTGGAAGACATTATTAACATTTAAGTAGGAAAGACTGTCAAACCAACTTCCATAATATTAAAAAAATAAGCATGTAGTGCAGGCTTCAGGAAGAGATTTATCCATTTTATTGACTGATATGTTTGCAAAGTGCTTCAGAAAAATTTGCATGCCTTAGGGGATGGAAAGCATGCATTATTAATTGTATTTTAGAAGGCTCTTTACTGTTGCCAGATGGGGTGAGAGAAAAGTGTCCAGCACTGCACATGACCTCCTGCTCAACATTTATTGTTTGCTAGTGTGAGTATTCAGCTTTGGTGGATGAAGAAGGTTTGATGACTAAGGTTTGTACTTGAAAGCTGATTTTATGCTTATGTTTCGTAATACGAAAGGATAGTATGAAACTCGGAAGCCCTTTGTGCACCCTAGAGCATGTAACTACATGTCGCTATAGTAATTTTAATTAAAAATTGTGGGATTCAGTATTTGTTTGCACGTCTTTTTGAGCAATAAGGATCACTTTCTAGCCTTGGTATTATTTTGTGTGGTTTAGGCCTTGTATGGCTTTCATTAGCACATGTCTTTCACCTTTAATATAATGGCAGCTTAGGAAATTAAATTAATTTGACAAAGTTATTGCTTACTGACCTAGCAGGGCATAAGTTGTATTCATAAGTATTGTATTTTACTTCACTAATTAGATCAGATAATACTCCCTTCTACCAAAGCCAATGTGCATCATTAAATACAATATTAGGGTAGCCTAGTAAAGTAGAAATTCACAGTAGCTTCATAGTAGAAAAAATACAGTTCTTCCTAACAGCTTGGAGCTTGGACTGAAGGATGGACTTGAGGATGGGCTTAACTCTGTTGTTTTGTTTTTCACTTACAGATGTTTGACAGAATCAAACCATCTGATGAAGCTTCTGCTTCTTCAGCACAAGGTGAGGAACACAAGGTACATGTTTTTGTTGCAGTTATGTATTTTTTTGAAGTAATAACCAGTAGAAGCACCTTCTAGTTTCAGCTGCATACTTTGATTTACGAAAGTTGATTACTGGACTTGCATGATTCAGAAATCACTTCTTCCATCTATGGTTTCCATGTAAGTGTATTTTTCTGTCCTGTAGTAAACTGCTGAAGTCATACTATGTTTTATCTCAGTGATCACAGATATGGCAATATAAATTTAGATTCCCTAGCCTTGATCCCAGTCAGATCACTAGAAAAATTCCCATTCACTTAAGCTATGAAAGAGTAAAGCTTTTTTTACAAAGCTTTTGGAGGTACTTTGAGGACAAGAATCCATCTCTACATACTTTGTTGACCTTACTAAACTTATTTTATTCCTTTAAAAGACTTGTTTTGGTAAATGCAATTGCAAGAGAAATAACTTAATTGCAGGTAAAACTATACTATCTCTTTATTGTACTTGGGTATTTTTCTGTTTTTCTACAGGTATTGAAAGACATGATGTTGAAGGCTCTCTACGGCAGGACAGCACTATCAGGTAAATTACATGATGATCTAACTGGTATCAGGCTTACTGCTTACACGGACTAAAACAGATCTTTCCAGGTTATCTGTAGTGCCATTATAATTCTGAAATAAACATTTATCTTGAGAGTTTGTTCCAGCTCTATAGTAAGATAGATATTTTAAATTGCCATGTTAAGAACACTAATTAATTAATGTGTCTCAGAAATATTACTTGCTTCTTTCAGTTTACACACAAGAGGTCAAGAGCGTCCTCGGCCTGAAGTATACACCATTCAAAGTAGACAAGGATACTGCAACTGTTGCCACATACACTATAGTAATCTTGAACAGGTGAGAGGACTTCTGCATGCAAGGAGTACTAGAAGGATTTTTCAGCTTATAACTGAAGAACTGATAGTGACTGAAAAATAATCAATTTGTGAATTGCTCGATGGGTGCACTGAGAAAAAGGAACTTTACCTGTTGTCCATGAAAACAGTGGTGGAGTGGCATAGCTATTGCAGTCTGTTTTTCTGAAGTGGCACACTGCATTGCAGGTTTATTTCTGAGGCTTAAATCTTGAGATCTGAATATGTTGTAAAGTATTGGAATTATTATGTTAATTATCAAGGTTGAAGGGGACAATCAACTATTCTTTTCTCTGTTCTTCAGCTTTTGTTAGTCTCCTGTCTTTTAGGCTTTAAAGGAGAAAATTGAGAAAGTAGGAGCCTATTTAATCTTACATGCTTATGAAAATTCTCCTTAATTTGAGTGAATTGTAGGATGCTTATTCATGCAAAGTTCTAGAAAAATAGTTACAGATAACATTTGGAGTATTTGTACTAGTTGTAGGAGACTTGTGAGCAGCTGTCAGAGCTCTTAATTAGGAACCAACTTGGAAAGATCCTTCTAAACCTTTTAGAAGTATTTGAGAATTCCCTATGCATACTTGAAAATCCCATTAAATCAAGGCCTTAAAGTAGAAAAGGTTGATGATTTTTCCTTTTATTTAAGTATTTTTATTGCAACAATGTAATGTCTAACCTGGGAAGTAATTTTTAGGAACAGGCCAGTGTGTTACCAGTGATATTAAACTAATAATTTGGTTTATGTTTCATCAGCATGTTTTCAGCTCTCAACACAGACATTTTACCACTTACTGTAAGAATCGTGTGGGTACCAGTAGCTTGATGGAGCGGTTCCTGCAAGATGTTTTGCTGCATCATCCCCACAGATACCATGACAACAGGTATAATACAGCTAGCTTTTTTTTAAATGTGTTGGAAGAATGCATGTATTAAGAGTTCTTGTTTCTTTTTCATCCTGAGCAGAAGATTTTGCTCATTTGAAATGAAACTTTTACATTGAAGTAAATTTAGAGAGTATTTCTGTAAACATTGTCCAAGGATATTGCTTTTGTGTTGTCTCAGCACTTCAAAACATTGTTTTCCAATTTAAGGATTTAATAGAATCACTGAATGCCTGTGGTTGGAAGGGACCTTAAAGATCATCTGCATAGGCAGGGACACCTCCACTAGATCAGGTTACATAGGGCCTCATCCAACCTTGCCTTGAACACTTCCAGGGATGGGGCAGCCACAACTTCCTTCAACAACTTGTTCCAGCATCTCGCCACCCTCACAGGAAAGAATTTTTTCCTAATGTTCAACCTAAATCTCCCCTCTACAAGTCTGTCACCATTTCCCCTGGTCCTCTTGCTATGCAGCTGTGTAAATAGTCCTATGCCAGCTTTCTACGTCATCAGATATTAGAAAGCTGCTAGAAGGTCACCTCAGGACTGCCTCTTTCTCCAGGCAGAACAACCCCAACTTGCTTAGCCTGTCCTCATAGGGGAGGTATGCTAGCCCTCAGATCATCTTAGCTGCTTTCCTTTGGACATGTTCCAGGAGCTCTATGTCCTCCTTATGCTGAGGACTCCAGAACTGCGCACAGTACTCCAAGTCAACTCTCACAAGTATAGAGTAGAGGAGGTGAATCACCTCCCTCAACCAACTGTCAGTGCTTCTTTTGAGGCGAGTGCACGCTGATGACTCCTGTTAGACTTATGGTCTACCACTACCCCCAAGCCCTTCTCTTTGGGGCTTTCCTCAGTCCTTTCTCCTCCCAATTTACATTCATGCGTGGAATTGCCTCAACCTAGGTGCTTGTGCTTGCCCTTGTTGAACTTTATGCAGTTTGTACGAGCCTGTCAAGGTTGCTCTGGATGTCATCCCTTCCCTCCAGTGTGTTAATTTCACACTACTGATAGCAATTAAATGTGAAGACCTGGAAACAGAAGGAATATATTGGTCAGTGTGTATAGTGGGTATATATAAACAGTCTGGCATGCATTAACAAATATTATCATTTGGGTTTCCTGTATAGTTATAGTTCTCCCATATATGGATATCATAAGATAAGTTTGTGTCATAAGATAAAAATATATTTTATGATTTTGGGAGACAGTTAATGATTTTGGTTTGTGTTGTTTGTGACAATGTCAAGTGAATATTTGTATATTTTTTCCTTGTCCTTGCAGATCACACATTCAATTGGTACTTATATACTTACTTACTTATATGAATTGGCTAATTGATCAATGCTTTATGTATGGTGCCCATATTTGAGTGATAGGAGGTCAATGTGTAAGTTTTTCTCTTAGATTAAGGGAAATTGATTCAATCTTATTGCTCCTTTGTGGTGTTCTGCAAGGCAAATGAAATTCCTGTCTGAACCCAGAACAATGTATGTTGATATATAGCTCTGCTATACATCTAACAAACAAGTAGAAGTGTATTTTGTCTGAAGGGAGGCATATTCCTACTGTCAGGGATGTGACAAAACAAGCTAATAGTCATGTCTATGATAAATTAACCCAGAGCATGTACATGTCACTACAAATAAATAATCCTTCTGTCTTAAATAAATAAATATAAACCTGCTAGCTTAAGATCATCCATATTTTTTTTGCCATGGAGAAAATATAGGAATCAATTAAGGCAGTACCCAAAAGGAAAAAGCCTTCTCTTGAGGTGTTGCTAATACAAGCTTATTCCTTTGGTGAACAAAACCTGCTAACTAGAATGACCAAGCTGTCTGTGTTCCTCTCAGTTGTTGGAAGAAGGAATGGAATACCCTGGACTGGCGGGGGGAGGTTGGACTTAGATGATCTTTGGAAGTCCCTTCCAACCCATAACATTCTGTGCTTCTGTGAATGAGAAAAACTTAAAATCTAGATGAAGCTGGAGAGAGAAGGGGAAGGACTAATATCAAACCTGGTATGCTTATGCTGTGATCCTGCTCTAAAAAATGTCAGTTAAGAATTTATTTTTAAGTCATCTAAGGTGAGGATTGGATTATCTTCTTTCTTATATAAGAACATTTAGATTCATAGACAATTTCTCACAGTTCTTAAATACCTGATTTTACTTTTTAGCTAAATTCAAATGGAATTTGAAGAGTGTCATTTAAAAGTATTGTAAAAATGTTCGTGACATTTGTTTTACGGAACCAGCGTACTAAGTGATGTGGGAATAGATAAAAACAGAGCTTTGCCTTATACTGAATTTCAAAGGATATTGGTGTTCTGCCCTCCCACCATAAAATAAATCACATTTTTTTTTTCCATAAAATTGGAAATAGGCTGTTAAATAAGTTGGAAGCCTAGGAATTTGCTATGGTTTATTCATAATCCATGTAGCCCTATATTCAATCTTCTAGCAGTATCCATCTGCCAGGTGTTTCACACAAAGGTGAAACAGACTCTGAAGTGAGAAAGTTAAAAGATTTTTCATCTATAGTTATAATTCTGATCTGTAAGACTTCTGGAGTTTGAACAAAAGTGCATTATCAAGAGGTGGACAGAAACACATGCAGCAACAGGGCACAGCAGTTCAGTTGGCAGGCCTTGTTAGATCATCTGATGTATTTGATTACATTGTATTCATATGATAATAGAAATAATCCTCTTTTTTAATGTGTCATTATATTTCTCATTCTGCCTAGTCTTGTCTGTAACTTTACTTGTGCTCTGAATTCTGTCCCCTTTCCTTGGGTAACCAGACATCCATCCACTGGTTTTATTTTTGCAGCCTAAAAGGGTTATATCATAAAATGTTCTTAGTTTTCTTTTAAAAAAATTATTCTTAAGCAGGGAGGAGTTGTGTACTGCTGTTGGTGAGTGAAGGGGTCTTTTTATACAAAGCATAAATTTTATCCCATTTATAAAAATGTAATTGAACATCCATACAGTATACCTTTAATTAAATGGAGGATACTGGTGAAGGATTTAATACTTAGTCCCTTCAAAATTTTTGAAAACTTTTTCATAAAACTTAGCCTGTACTGGAGGGCATTCTGCTCTCCATCTTAATTTTATGATGAGTGACCAATCTTCTGTCTTATATTAACAACCAATTCTTGATGTTTGATTGGGGTTTTTTGACTCTCCAAGTGAAGGTTTAGCTTTTTAATAGGCTTCCAAGGATCTTAATGAAAGCCTTTTAGTATATTTCTTTATCCCTGCCTAACCTCATGGTCCAGAGATTAGAGAGGTACAACTTCCAAATGAGAAACGTTGATGGTGGTTAGACCTCACAGGCTTCCAGCCATTTTATTCTATTTTAATTGTCCATACTTGACCTAACTTGCCAGGTACAGCTCTAAAAACTTCAAGCTGCTATGGCTTGTATTGCCACCTATAACATCATTAAGTTTTTAAATGTTAGTAATGTATTTATCACCTTAGAGTCTTTTGTAACCTTCCACTCTTTTGTAACTGTAATTACTTATAATAGGTAAGATTTGTTGTAGCATATTTTAACTCACACTTTCAACCTGTGATTGTGTTCCATATACATTACCAGGAATAAAACCAAGGTCTGTGGCAAGAATCAATTAAATAGCTTTTAAAATAAGGAGAAAAAATAAAATTTGGCATCTCAGTTCTGTAGTTTGCTTGTTTACTTTGTCTGAGAGCTATGTCTTCTACAAGACTCCCAGTCCTGGTATGCATGAGCTGTAACAGCCACCACTTTAGTTTCCTTATTTTCACTGAAATTGTGTGTTATTACAGTATGTAATCACACACACCCTTCACTCCTACACACCCATACGCTCTCCCCATACACTTCAAAAAGTGTGGGAACATTTTTACATATATAGGAACATCTCGTACATGCTTTTGAACACAATGTAAAATAATAACAAGTTAAATAGGCACGGTGGCCTTTCTCTTGTAACCTCTGGGAAGTAAGACCTGGGGGTGCTGATTGAGCTGGCAGTGCACTCATGCAGCCCAGAAGGCCAACTGTATCCTAGGATGCATAAAAAGAACTGTGGCCAGCAGATAAAGCAAGGTGATTTTTCCTTTTTACTCTGCCCATGTGAGACGCCCACCTTGAATACTGTATCCAGTTCTGATGTCTCAAACAAGAAGAACACAGAACTGGAGGAGCAAGTCCAGTGGAGGGCCACGAAGATGATTCAAGGGCTGGAGCACCTTTGCTATGAGGATAGGCTAAGTTTGCTGGGGCTGTTTAGCCTAGGGAAGAGCAGACTTCAGGGGGAGCCTTATAGCTGCCTTCCAATACTTGAAGCGAACCTACAGGAAGGCTGGAGAGGGACTTTTCCCAAGGGAATCTAGAGATAGGACAAGGGGAAATAGCCTTAAACTGAAGGAGAGTGGGTGTCTCTGCCCTGGGAGGTGTTCAAGACCAGATTGGATGAGGCCTTGAGCAAGAAAATCTAATTGAGAGGCATCCCTGCCCATGGCAGGAAGGTTGTAGTAGATGATCTCTAAGGTCCCTTCTAACCATTCTGTGTTTCTGCAGTATGAATTTTTCAGCATTTACTCTTTGGACTCAGCTGTATCTATGGAGCTGTATAGGTAATGGGTCTGTAATAACAAACAGGTTTTGTCAGTCAATATTTGAAATGTAGATCCCTTCAGTGAATGAAGAATAATATGCAAATATCTTTACTTTGGCTAAATTAATTCACTGTGAATAGCAGGAAGTGTGTTACTGCTTTTTATGTAGCCAGTGTGATTTTTTCTTATAATGGTTGGAGGGGATGTTCATGTGACCGCAATGACATTTCCTTGGAAGGCTTTTTTTTGTTTGGACAGTGTGTTAGTCTGTGCACTGTGAAATACTTTAGTTCTTGGTCTTCTGATAACTAATTTCCATGCTATTGCACATTAAAATGTTGTTTTGTTTAGGACTCTAAGTGGCTTTTTAGTTCTTCTCATATGACCCAAGTAAATAGGATTTTCAGCACTTGGGGTATTCAGTAATCTAAAGCAATATGGAAGTTGTTAGTAATTGTTGAGAGGCCACAGAGAATGTGTGATGCTTCAGAAGGAATGGGGGGGAAAAAACAAATGTAGTGATTGTCAGTTATCAGTAGGGCAGGGAGAGCATCTGCTTACGGATTTCTTTGCTTAAATTACAATATTTCCCTCAGAGCATAATAACCAAACTGTTTGTAAGAATCTAGAAGAGTTAAGTGATGAGTGGTTACTGCTGATTTACTCAAGAAAATTCACATCAGGCTATTCTAATTTCATTCTCTGGTGGGATAACAGACCTCATGAATAGAGGAAAATCATTCATCTTGGTGTCATCTGTCATGTCATATGTATAGTGCCATCTCCTAAAAGCCCAGTTTTTGACACATCCTTGTATGAGGTTCATTGTGAGGAATATGTGGCTGGAGCTGGCTTTATTAATAACTAATGTCCAATTCCTTCAAGGTCTAATGCACATGTGACTACTAAACTGCAAATTCTCTTGGCTCCTGGTTGATTTTTAATTTTGAGTAAATGTGGAAGCGGGATATCTGTAACCAAGAAAATTACTGCACAATACAATTTAAAGTATTCAAGCAAGCATCCATTAGGGTCTTGCAGGGTCTGGTTATAACTTTCAAATGACACAATATTCTCTCTTCAGTTACATTTACTTTCTGAAAAAGTATTTTCATTGAGTTTGTCCACCTGTTAATAATTTGAAGCCTTGTGGGTTTTTGTGATGCACATGAGAAATAGTTCAGTTAATTGATTACAAGTCTTTAAGACATAAACACTTGTATTTGAGACAGTCCTAAAGACAGAGCTGTCAGTCACAGAATAGATAAAAATCTGCTGTTGTCACAGTCAGACTGAACAATCATCATTTGGCTTATTTCAGAGTTGGAAGCTGTGGTATGTCAGTGAGAAGGAATAAGCATGGATTTCCTTGCCAATATGTCCCGAGTTTCTATCAGGAAGCTCAATATTAATTAATTACAGTTTTATCAGTGAAATATAACTTCTAAGCTCACAACTTCAAACAAAGGAAATACCTGCTTTATCTTGTTGTGCTGCACTTATTAAATGGTGATAATATATGTTTGGCCCTCCTTAATTGATTATCACATGAAAAAAGGGTATCTAGCTTTGTGGAACATTCCTCTCACCCCTTCTGCTCTTCCTTAAAATTTGATATCTCTGCAAAAGTAGCTGAGCTGATAACCTGAGTTTGTTCATTAGGTGTGATGCATTTGAAGTAAATACGTTGGGTTTTTTTGTAGAAACATGAATGTTTGAAAAGTCTTAGGCATATTTATGTAAGGTAACGTTTTTCCTCTCCGCTTTAGACCAAGCTATGATGATATGCCACTCCCTGTCACTCCAGAGACTGCTAGAATTGCTCGTTTGCCCCCAGGAGAGATGGAGAAAAAAAGGAACAGAGACAGATGGGAGATTTCCAGCAAAGATCAAGATTCCTCTGGTGAAACACACTCTTCTCCTCCATGTGTATCTCATAAGATCACAAAGAAAACTTCAGCAGCAAAAACATTCACTCAAAATCTAAAAAGAAGACAGGAACATGTAATGAGAATTTCCCAGCAGTCTGTAGGTGTTTGTAGTCATGAGAAATGGGATGCCCTGAAAGATGATCCAGCTGTAAATCACAACCATGAAGGCCAGCTTACAGCTGTGAGCCCTGTACCTCAACATCTTTCTATGAGTCCTTTAATCCATAATTCTTCTGTTAATCCAAAACCAGGACAAAATGTTAGCAATTCAGCAAAATCAAATCTGATTCCACGTATTGGATGTGATAAAATGAGAATGGAGGTATGCAGTAATGATGTGTTACTGAATCCATGCTTGAATCCTGCTCCAGCACTGGTTGACCCAAAACTCCCTTCAGTTTCTCATCAGAATCCTCTATGCAGCCATAGCAATCCTTTATGTATTACCTCAGGTCAATCTCTCCCAAAACAAGATGGTTTACGAACTCAGGATAAAACTTTGGTGTCTGATTTCCATCTCAGGGATACTGTGGGTAAGAGCAGCTCCCTAGATCTTGGGACATCCCCACAGGTAGCAAGATGCAAAAACGTGAAGATGAGCAGAAGTGATGAAAGTTCGGTGGATGAAACTATTGAAAATGTTATTTTGAAATACTGCCATGGAAGTACATCTGACGAAATTTATTTCAAAGAAGATAACAATCCATGTTTAACTTTTTCATCACTTCTAGACCACACCCATATAGAGGGTTCTGAAATGAGTTTTGACTGTGATGCACCTGTTCAAGCAAGAGCAGACTTACCCAAGGCAGCTGTAAAAGATATAGAATTCCTAAAAGAGGTCCAGATAAGTCTGCAAGATGAAGACTATGGAACACAGCTCTCTTCTGTTTTAAAATGTGAGCCAATAGAAAAATTACAAGCAGTGAAACAGGATGTTGTAATTCATACTGAAGAACCAGTTCTTCCAGCTCTGCCTCATGTGCCTCCTTCTTTTGTAGGGAAGACTTGGTCTCAAATAATGTATGAAGATGATATAAAAATTCAAGAACTTGTGCGTGATTTCAGGGAAGGTCGTTTTCGCTGCTACTTTGACAATGAATCCTCAGCCAACTGCACAGGGAAAAGAAGAAAGAAAAAAAAGCAGAAAGATGAAAAGAAGAACAATATTGTTGGCGGTAATAGACCAGAAAGTGCATCGGTTAAAGCAGTGACAGAATTTAATGATGCTTTAAGTGGTGGCTCTGATTTTGATAACCCCTTTTTAGCCTCAGATACTCTATGCAAACCACAGATAGTTAAAATGCCTATGAAAAGAACATGGTGCCTGGCCTCAAGATGCCAGGTGGTTAAAGTCAGCCATGGCACTCAAACAAGTCTGTTGAACTACCCTGTAGCAAAAAGAAAAATGTCTGGAAGGGAACCTGACCCTGTTGATCAGAAAGGAAGCATTGTGTGGCCGGAGAATGAAAAAACTCCAAACATGAAAACTAGATTATGTGCTCTTAAACTTCCTGAATCCTATAACAAGATCCTGAGTCCTGTACAGCCCAAGACAGTAGTGTATGTACTTTCGTGCCCAGAGATAAAACAGTGTAAAGGTAAATCTATAGATACTCCCAAAATGAGGAAAAATCGTAACTCCACAGGTAGTAATGACTCTGTAAGGTATAAATACAAACAATGTTCTCTAAAGTTTTATGACCCACTGACAAATCGAATTCTCAAAACGCCTCCAAAGAGTGTAGAGGAAAAGGCTGAAAAGCCCTCCCACGTTCGACAGCTTTTCAGAAGTCTCAGCTTTGATGCAAAGACAAGGAAACGAGCTGATACGCAGAGGGAAAGTACATCATCAAAGTTGCTTAACTGGTCAGACCTACATAGTTCATCTTCAGCGTCTTTCCTGACAGATTCAGGTAAAGGGAGTGATGCAGCCTCAAGTCAAAAGACTGATGGATCTTCTGTTACCACAGAGAGAACGGATTGTCAGCTATCTGGTCACTCTGAGAAGTCTCTTAAACATGTAATCATTTCACCTTTGAACACTTGCCAGTCTGCAGTAGAAGGAGATGGTAGACTAACTCCATTTAAGAAAGTTAGCAAAACTACATTGAGTTCTGTTAGGAGTGAGCGGTTAGAGAAGAAGAATCCAAGGGCAATATGGAAAAGAAAAGAATGCACTAATAAGGAACAAGTTTTTTCCAGAAAGGCTGCAGGACCTGTGTCTGTCAGATGTACTGTTGGGAGGAGAGGAAGGAGAGTAACTGCAAGCAATCAAACTTCCAGAACTAAAAAGCAGAAAAAAAAAGAGGGGATGAGAAGAAAACGTCGTCCTTGTGCCCAGAAATCTTCTGCTCTGTCCATCCATAGGCATCAGTCAAGGAAAACTACAGTGGGAAAGCACCTTAAGAAAGAAAAGCCTGATGCTAAAAAATTGAAGGTGAGGAGGCAACCAAAAAGGACCTTTTTGAACTCAACAACTGTCACAGGCATTCCTGAAAAGAGAAGGAAAATCACTTCAGAATCTCTTCCCAAGAAGCCAGAGCAAGCTTCCAAAGTCAGGAACTGGGAAAGCAAGTGGAGATGCGGGTCATCCTAGTACTGTGAACCAGCACTCTAGACAAACTTCTGCACCATTACTTTGAAACTTTCTTGTTCTACTGGGTGAGAGCTATCTACCAAAAGAACTTTTGTTTATAGCCAGCACCTGGAGAAAGACGGAGGCAGAGCAAAGGAATTAAAAAGAGGTCACAGACAGTTGACATGCTAGAGCTGCAGAAAGATCTAATGTGAAACAAGTACAACTGTAAACTCAGCTTTTGCTCTGGGAATGTTGGGACATAACTTATTGCATTGTTCTGCTGTATAATGCTGCAGTAGTTTGAGTTAAAAAGCACTTAAAGTCCTCTTTGCCATTCATTTGTACATTAGAAAAATGAGCTTGAATAGTATCAGATTATTTTTTGTGGTATTATCAGTGCATAATAGTGCACTATAACGAGGTAAATTAGAAGCTGTGTTATTTCACTTGTGCCTACTCTCATTTTTCCACAAAATTCTGAAGTGCAAAAGAAGAATCCATTATGCTAGAAGTTAAATGAAGATATATTAATCTGGGCTGAACTCTGTGTATGTAGTTTGTGTTAGTGTGCATGCACACATCCTTCAACACATAATACATACTTGCCTGTGGAGTAGCATTAAAAATTAATACAGTATGATACAATTCAGATAATTCAATGCTTTCTTGAAATGTAACTGTGTTTATATTTGGTTTTTTGTTGCTTTTTTTCTGCAACCATGTCCAAAGCTGTTATTTTAGACAAAAAAGAGTAATGGCTCCCACCAAGCAATCATGAACTATGCTGGTAAGGAAATACATCTCTCTAGGGCACTGTTCAAATGGTGGTGGCTTAAGTGACATCTCAAATTCCAAAACCAAACAAGAGCTTAGGGCTTGGGGCTTTGTTGTTTCATTTTGGTTGATTGGTTGGCTTGTTGGTTTTTTGGTTTGTTTGTTTTTTTTCACATTCCATAGTTGTTGATACGAAAAAGTTATAATAGCAACAAATAGCAGTGAATTGTTCTAGATTTTGAAATGTTAAATTTGAGTTCTGTGCTTTTTTTATTTTAGTTGGTTACTTATTTATGTGCTGTAGTTGAGACTTTGTTTAAAAAGATTTCATTAAATCTAGAGCAGCATTAATCTAAACATATTAGAGTTCAGATAGCTGTTTAATCATATTTAAATTCTACTTTTTAAAATATTTAGTTGAGTTGAATTGCTATGAAATATAAATTTATGTTTCACCACTGGTGCTCCAACTACTGTGAATTTCTGGCAAAAAATACCATATTGTTTTGGTTCAGGCTATTCATTTTTTTACAACAGTTACAATGATAGCAGTTTATGTCTCCCAACCACATTAAATAAACCTCAGTCTTGTAGATTCCCTTCTCTC
The DNA here is from genome assembly GCA_013397515.1 of Upupa epops. Classification (NCBI taxonomy): domain Eukaryota; kingdom Metazoa; phylum Chordata; class Aves; order Bucerotiformes; family Upupidae; genus Upupa; species Upupa epops. Next base: position 13,466 of record VZRI01010113.1, on the reverse strand, counting down.
TCTGCTATTGAACATAATATCTGTGCATTTTCCCCCTGAAAAAGCCAAATAATTCTTGATTCATTTTCTGATATGTCAAGGGTCACTGGTTTGGACTGAGAAAAGGTGTATTTTAAAATGTTTTATTTTAATATGCAGCAACCAAAAAATGTGAAAGCTGTCATCATAAACCACTTGTTCAGATATTGTGGAGATTTTTTTTTTTTTAAGTGCATGCATAGTTCCCAGGATAAGTCAAAGATGTGCATGTTATAAAGCCAGTTGTCAAATATTATTTATTTTTTATTTAAAAGTTGATGTATATGCATGAATTATACTGTGGTTGTCAGTAGATAAAGAATCTTACAACCCTTGTGACTTCTTGCTAGTCACTAGAAAATGAAGGGTTATAATGTGAGTTCTTAGAGCCCTCTTAATTAATTGTGCCTCTGTAATTTAATATTTTGTCTAATATATAAGCATTTTTTAAAGCAAAGTTTTACAGAATGGTTTTATAGAAAGGCTAATTTTTAGATAAAAAAGATTTTTAAATAAAGATTGTTTTAACACAAAGCTTTAACCTGTTAAAAAGTTCAGTTCTAACATATTTTTATGGTATCAGAATGTTTACCTATCTAACATTTTTCCTCTTATTTTCACAATACTGTACACATGAAGAGCATGAACTGTTTGCGCATAAATAAGATTTAGTGCACATTGTACTTTAAGATCACTAGTGCATATTGGTTTACAGCCAAAAATACTCTTCTCCATACTCATTCATTAAAAGTATGTGCTTCTCCAGCACACTTTTCCTTGAAACTTTGAGTAATAAAACTATCTCAAGGACTATAAAATAACTAACATTTTTAACCTGTAATAATTGTTTTTTGTAGATGATAGACACCCTTGTTGGTGTGCATTTTTTTAAAAATAAAAATGTATTATATTTAAATAAAAATGTAAGTAGGTATATATTTTCCTTAAAAAAGAAAATAACAAGAGGTTTGAAATGCAATCATTTTTAGAGAAAATTTGACTGGGTACAAATCTGTAGTTGACAGAATCAAAATAAAATTTATTGAGCTTGGATGCTTTTTGGTGCCTCACTTCTGACTGTTTAGAAACATCTTCTGAGCATGCTCAATGACTACTTGAATAAAATAGGGAAGATTGTAATATGATAATTAAATGCTTTGGAAAGAGAATTGGTGAAGATATTTACAAAAGAAAAACTTTGCAGAATTGCTCTAAATACCATGTGCATGAAGGAGAAAAGAAAGGTTTTCTGGGATATTGAAGAGTTCCCTATTAGATAAATGATACGTTTTCCCATTATCAAGTAACACTAGCATGCCATTAGTAGCATGGACAGAACATCATTTTGAAGTCTACACTAATTGAGAATTCGAGAGCTGAAATGCTTTCCCGCTGAAATTGATGAGATGGATGGTTGTTTTGTGGGGTTTATTTGGCTTTTAATTTTTAACACTAGCAGACAAAGTAGCTGTATTAAAGAGGAATAAGTTCATGCCACTTTAATGTATTTGGCAACATACAGATGTAGAATATTGTAATAGTTCAGAAAAATGTTACCATTTCTTCTTCTATGCATTTGTAGTCTTGACCTTCTGCAGGTTCATAGTTATCTTTTGTAAACTGTTCATAATTTTAAAAAAGCTTCTTTTCCCCCACAAAGTACTTGGCATGCAACCTTTTGAAACCATCCCATTTTAAGCAGCTTGATTTTTGTTATCTGCTTGTATTGTGAACTTGAGTGTGACCCAGACTCATACTGTGCTAGGTGGTAGCACAATATAGACTAGCAAGTCCTGAAAACTTGTCTGATGCTTGTACTACCTAGCAGTTATTCAGTTCCTTTCTGGGTAGGTTTTCTTTTTGTTTGTTTTTGGTGGGTTGTTTTGGTTTTTTTTTTGCTTTGTAGTTCTGGCTGACAGCATTCTTATAGCTGTAGACTGAAAGTGGAACTCAGATTAAATAATAATTTAGTAATTTTTATGAGACTATGACATAATATGTTCTTACATTTCATGTTAAATTTGTGCCCAAATGAGAATAAGCTTTTGTGGTTTTTCTGTTCTTGTAAATGGGAATGTATTTTGCTGTAATTATTTATTTACTTCTCTGTTGTCTGTAGTGATTTGACACAACGTGGTATTGTAGAAATGTAAAGGTATTACAAACTTGTCCACTGCTCAGTGAATTTCAGATTTATTGTTTTCATGTTTTTCCTTTGTCATGTATTTCAAATGTTATTATTACTATAAAGAGCTAAATTCAAGGGCAACGTATTCTGTGCTGGAGTAAATTGGTGACAGGTAACACAAGTGGATGGTGTCCTGATATGAAGCATAGAGGCCAAGCAGTTCTGTGTGCTCCTGTGCTTGGAAGTTAACTGAGTAGTGCATAGCAGGAATGGGATGATTTGTTCTTGATTTATTTAGCGGTCTTCCTTTCGCTTTACTCTACAGTAAGATTTCCTGAGAATGGAGAATCTGAATTTAAACTTACTCAACTATTGATGTTTTGTAGACAAATACAAAGAATAAAATGTATCTCATTTGCTAATGCATTTAAAATCCCAGAAGTTTTGTCCTTATTGATTTACCTGCTATGGATTACAGCATTCCTGACAATTGTTTTCAGAAAACTTTGTAGTAGTGTAGGTCTGAGCATGCCCAGAAGCAACAGTTTTGTTCTTTATGTTTTGCAGTTGAAAATATCTTACTTTAATAAAACAAAGACTGAATTTATATTTTTTGGTAGTGTAATCTCTTTATTCTTGAAGTAGTATTTATCTTGGAACAATTTGCTATAATTTGTTTTGGATAGAACATCACAAATTGCTATGGAATCAACTACTACTTTGAAGAAGGCCAGTCAATTTAAACATCTCTTTGCAACTGTGTTATCTAGACTCAGTGAAGTTTATTGTTAACTTCAGTGAAGCCAGGGTTCATTCCATCCTGTGGTGACTGAAGCAGTGACATCCTGGGATAGCACCGAAAAAGTGTTCAATATATTTGCAATGTCTGGTTGAATTTTGGCAGCAGGAAACCAAGAAGCACCAATGTCATGGCAAGCCAGATCCCTCCAAAACATCCTCACAAACAGGTTTTTTTTCAGAATGTGTGCTTAATAAATGAGGACAGTGGCTGTAAGTATCATAGTGTTAAGTAGCTTTCTTTTTTATGCAGAATAGATTTGGCTTCTTTTTAATCGTTGACCAAATCAATCCCAGTTGTGAGTTTATGGTGCATGCAGAATAGTCTTCAAAGCTGTGTGCAGAAGATATTTTTCTGGTAACACTGGAATACCTTGAATACTATGTGTAGAATTGCTTGTTCTTTGAATTTAGTGGTTATTTGCTGTTTGTGATGGTGCCTGTTTAAATGAGTTTGATCTTTTGCAGGAGCAATGCATGCACTTGTATCAGTTTGGATCAATGAATGACTGAATGAGAGGTATAGTTTCCTGAGGCTTCAGAACGTGTTTTCATGGATTTTTCATGTTTTTCAGAAATGCTTTGCAGTTTTCAACCCATACTTGAAGATAGTTGTGTATTAGGTTATTGACTGAACGAAGTTACTACTGTGCTGTCAATTCATTAAAGACAGTTTGTTCAACCATCTAAATGTGGAGTTACAATCATGATACCACAAGCAAATTTCAATTGTAGTGACTGTGTTCATGAGAAATATAAGTGATTAATGATACGCTTTAGAGTATCAATTATAATGAAGATCCAATTCAAGTTGAAATATTTTTAAGATTACATTAATAGTATGGGTTTAGTTGCTTTTGGAGTTTATGCTGCCTATGAAGGCTAAAGAGATAAGGCAGCATGTGGCTACAAGCAGATTTCTCCATTCACTGAAGGAAGCAGCTCCATTAAAATTCTGAACTGATACTCAATCAGTTGTCCAAATGATGACAGAAACACTTGAGCTTTTTGTTTTAATGTCATTAAACTCAATCTGCCTACAATTAAAATTAAGCATATTGACTATTTGGTAACAGGTATTCTGTGGATTTCAAAATGTGTCCAATGCTTTAACTTTTTCCAGTCTGTCCTAGCAAATTGTAATTCCTGGAGTCATTGCCACCACACTGTAGTTGTGATTGAATCTGAGGTCAGGATAATGAAATCAAAGTCAGCATATTTTGACCTACCACAATTAGTTAATGTTCATGCAGCACATCTTGTAGATGTGAAGAATTCTTTAGGTGTTCAGTATTATTAAGAATTGTCTTCTATATTCTTATTTTAGACACTAGCATTCATTAGTGTTTATTTGTGAAATGTATTGGTAAGCACAATACATTTTTCTTCTTGGAGCTGAAAATAGAGCGCTAATAAGACTGTATTTTACATGTTCTTATTTCCAACTTCACAGAGGCTGTTTGCTGCTTTTGTGCTTAGCAATTTTTTTTTCTCCCTTAGACTCCATTTTAAAGTAAGAATTCATCTGCAATGCAGAGTTCTCCATCTTTATTTTCTCAGAGTAGGATGTGATGAGTGTCATTTGGCTGTATTACGAATATACTTTTATGTAATTATGTAGTTAGTGCCTATACCTTCATAGACATCTCTGCCTTTTTGTACAAGATGTAAAGGGGAACCAAACATCCATACCTGGCTGTCTTTAGTCCTTGAGTCTTTTTTTTATTGCCTACTCCATACTATTCAAGCTCCCTAGTGCAGCCAGTGACTCAACTATTATCCTTTATTTCATTCAACTCTATGTTTGAAACAAAAATTTTTAACAGAAAAAAATGTGTTGAAAGTCTATTTTCAACCAGTTTTTCCCCACAAGAGACATTTTATTGCCCATATGAGGAAACAACAAATATTTGACCAGCTATGTTTTAGCAAGTCCCGTGTTTCCCCTGCCTTGTCAGCACACTGAACTACAGTCAGGACTGAGGTTGGGAGGCACCACGGGAGACAGGCCAGTGCAACCTCCTGCTCACAGTAGGCTCAGCTGGAACAAGCTGCTCAAGGCCAGTCAAACAGGCTTTTTAATATTTCCAAGTACAGAAATTTCATGGCTTTGCTGAGCAACATGCTACAGCATCTGACCACCCTCATGGTTATAATGAGTTTTATTTTTAAATGGAGTTCCCTGTATTTCAGTTTCTGCTTGGTACTTGTCGCTGTGCACTGCTGAGAAGAGCCTGAGAAGGTGACTGTGATGATACACAGCTGTGCAAATGAGAACCTACACCAGCTTTAATTTTCCTGTGATTTACTTGGCTTCTGTGGCAAAATGAATTCTTTAGCTCCTGTAGGGGTTGGTTTAAGGGGCTTGATGTGTTTTGTTTCAGGTGGTGGGTTATTTTTTCCATGGAAGATTTTTTGTTTGTTCTCTTTTGAATATTTCAAGTTCTATGGGTTTTCTGACTATAAATTGAAAACTTCTTAGTTGTTCAGAACGTGTTTTGTTACAAATCTATACCTTTCTTAGGTATGTTCCTTTTGTGGCTTCTTTTCTTGTTGGCTTTTAGCTGTGTTTTTCTCTGGTGAAACTTTTGTTTTGGCTTACTTTGTGAATAATATTTTGTTCTAACTGACTTGGTGTTAATTTGATTTATTTAGTGAAAGGTAACTCAGGATAACTTGCTGAGCCTTATTTCTTTGAGGCTAGTTTAAGCTGTGAAGTTTTTAATTGCTTGTTTCTTTTGTATGGTCTCTCTTTGCCTATGTTTGCAAGGAGCTTCTGTTTAGTTTCCCAGTGCTGATAGTTAGGTTAAATAGCTTTTGATGGGAATTGCTGGGGAAATACAAAATAAATAAATAATACAAAATAAATAATACAAAATAAAAGTTGGCCTATCTGCTCCACTCAAGGGAAGGCAATAGGATATTGTACTCAGTAAGCTAAAGCCCATATCATCTAAGAGATAACCAGCAAGCTTCTCTCAGTTCAAGGAAACCTGCATCTGAGCTCCAGCTGAAATCTTGTTTCGTGCTGATACAGAGCCAGAAGGCTGCAGGTATCCTCGTGGCTGGGCTGAAATAGATAGTTGTCAATGAGAAAACGTCTGGTGGGAGACACAAGCTGGCCGTTCTATGGTCTATCTGTTCCACTAGTCATACTCCAAGCATATTTGTGTGGTTTGTTTGACTTGACTATGTAGCAAAATAATTGTTGCATTTATCGAACACCCTTTCCCATCACTCTGCCTCGCGCCAAAATGCTAATTCTTTCCTTGTTCCTATCTGATGTGTTGGTAGTGGGTGTCACAACACTGGTGACTGCACAGTTAGGCTGACCCTGAATGTTCTCCCAGCTGCACAGCTGCCTCAAGCAAGTTAGCTATAGCTTTGTTTTTATGAGTGGTATGTCAAAGCCTTCTATTTATAAACCACATTAGAAACTGCCTTGGAACTGTAATTTTTTTTCCTTTAGACTTTACTTTCAGCTATCCAAAAGCTCAGTATTCTGCATTCATAGATTTGGTTATGAAATTTAACGTGTCTGAAAATTAAAAATAACAAACAGACGATCCCCAGCACCTTGAAGACTAGAAACATTCAAAGCATACTTTGATGTGTCCTTGCTTGATCTGCTCTAGGTGATCCTGGTCTGGCATGGGGCTTGGACAAGGTGGTCGTCAGACATCCCTTCCAGCCCCTGGATTTGGTGATTCTATGTGATTCTATGAAAACAAAAAAGAGTCTTGTTAAATTACTACAAATTTGGGATGCATGTATTAGTCATTAAACATTTAAAAATATTTTTATGCATTTTCCATAATTTACAATTAGTTTTTAATTGTTACTATGCTCTATGGTTTTTTATGTTGTTATGCTGTAAAGGTTGGAAAAGTGAGGTAAGATGCTTAACAGAAATATTTTAAATAAGTTCACCCTCATTTTCAAACCAGGATAACTCACTGACTGAATTGTAGAGGTTTGAATGATTTGGATGCTGATCTTGCTATGACGGTCAAGCCCTAGGTAACTGAATGTCAATAAGAATAGCATTCCACAGAACAGAGTAACGTAAGGATAAGAAACCCTCCAGAATCCACTAAAGTATACAGACTCTCCAATTCTTTCTGATTTTTCAGATCAATTAACTATTTTGCAAAGGGCAGACTTTTCTTAAGAGGTGAGATGGTGGAGTTTAGCTCTTGGTTACTTCAGCCAAACTGCATTGATCCTCCTGCAGAGTAGTAGTTAGATCTGTAAGGAGCCATTCTTTTAAGATGAGAGCAGGCAACACAAGGAGTGAATAGCCCAAAGTTGCCCAGAGGCAGGTGATGTTAGAAGCCTATGCAAATGATTTTGAAAATGTTTATTAAAAAGAAGTCCTCCTTTGCAGCTTGATCTCTTATAACTAAGCACTATCCTTAAATATAGATGGCTCTGTGCCACTTTTAGAACACACAGATTACTTTGTTAAATTATTAACCAGTTTTTTATCATCAGTAGAGTTTTTATAGAAATGAGAACAGAATCTTACTCACTGGTTATTTTTAAAATGTGCCACCATGAAGGCTTGTACTTGTGACAAGTCTCCTGAAGCTGAACAGTCACGGATTTTAAAGGAATTTGACAAATTAGAAAAAAAATATTTTTAGGTACAAGGCTCCATCTAGGTTTAGTTCTTAGTGTGTTTTATTGTCTAGTTCTGATATCAGTGGATGCTGAGGCTGCTCAGCAGCTCTTGGTAGGGTTTTATCACATTTCATGGACCAGCTAGTAGACTATAAATATCGGAGCAACAGCAAAGCTGGTATTTAAGACTTCATTTACTAGTGAGCCTTAAGACATGGGTTAGTGGTAGGCTATATATTATCTTCTCTCATCCAGATTGTTGTTATTTGCATTAGGGAGCTGTGGGTAGAGAACCGCTGAGGTCCAGTTTTGCTTGAAGGCCTAACAGGAAGAAGGTCCACCTGCAAGTGTACAGCTGATGGATTGTTGTGAATTAAATATTTGGAAGTCCTTACTCCATTATTTACTTGAAGGATACCAATGTACTTCCTACCCAGCAATTCCAAATCCTGGACATATGAAATGGGGTCAGGCATGGAGAAGTCTCTGTAATGATGTCAGCCAGATTCTAAGTATCTCTAATCGTGCAAACCAGAGACATAGGTTGTTGCACAGCTGGAGCTCCAGCTGCTTTAGTAGGCACTGGAAGACAAAACAGTTGTGTTTTGTTCCAGTCTACAATGAAAGGTAATGCGAGAATATATCAAAATCCACCAGAAAATTAAATTCACTTTCTGCAGAGTCCAACTTGTCCGTTGCTGTAACTGGCAATAATTTGGTGAAGGATGGTGTAGCAAATGAGAGTTGAAAGAACATGGATGTCTCTTCTTCCTAGAGCCTTCAGCATTACTTTCTCCAAATAAATGTCAAACTCTGCTTTAAATCTCACACGCCTGTTCCAGTTTTCCTGTTCAGCCAGTTATTCACATATTTGCTAATCAGGTATGGATGACATGAAAGTGATTTGTGAAATCTCTGAGAACTTGCATTTCAGGGTCATTTTTTCATACTAGTCTCAGTGTGCCCAAAGTTGAAATGGTTTATTATGTTGTGGTGCATTTTCAGTTCTCCTTCTTGCACTATGCAAAACCAGATTTTGTTGTCAGTGGAAAACTACTAAATTCCAAAATTGTGTATGGGTATATGCTCTGTACAGTTTATATAGCAAAATGCTATTCTCATATTGGCAAGGCATATTCAGCAGGTCGCTGGGGAGAGTCTAATCCTCTCCCTCCTAGCACAAGGTAGGCAATTTACTGTATGCCTTGGGCAAAGAGCCATCTAGATATTCATCAGCCTTTCATATTGCATTGAAATGGCTGCTAGGGAAGGTAATGGAAAGATGCCTGTGTAATTTCCTTGAGGCCATCTTTACTGTGGAAAAAAAGATTAAAAAATCTCCACTATCTTCAGAAGCCACTTGGAAAAGTAACAGGGCTTGCTGTCAGCCTAGTACAGGTCCCACTAGGGATTTGTGTTTCACGGGGATCAGGATTGGCAGAATAATTGGGAAAAGATTACAGTTTTTCAGGGGAGGCAGCAAGGGAACTCTGTGTCTTCTAATGTGACCACCTGAGACTCATGAAAGATACAGTATAAGGTCTCTGGATCGATATTTGATCCTTCTTGTCTCATTGTTTGCAGTTGTAAAAAGAAAGCAGAGAACTAAAAAAGGCCAGAAAAACATTGCTTGCCTGACATGGGAAGATCATTCAATAAAGTCTGAGATTCTTCACCATGAAAGCACCCCAGAGAGCTGCTGGCCCTCCAGAGCTGTTCAAAGAAGGGAGGCACCACTAATGCTTACCCAGTCTTTCTTCACAGGTGCTTCAGTTGCAACAGTGATGTGATGGGAAGCCAAAGAATGGGAACGACAAGAGCATACAGCATTTGCTCTGGCACCTGCAGAGACCTGACTACCGTTACTCAATAGCTATGGCCACTGATCCCTTCTCTGCCCTGTCACTCTACACAGCAGTGAGGGTGAAAGATGACCTGACTGCAATATCAAGTCTGCTATGCAGGCTTCTGGTGCCTGATCTGGCTGGCAGCAGGGAGCTGGGGAATTTGGAGAAATGCTGACCAGCATCTTCACTCTGAAGTTTCTAACAAAAAAGAGCCTAGACATGGCAGTGGGGATGGAGAAGGAGCTCAGTGTCTGACGCACATACTTAAATGTGTGATAGGAAGCCTCCTGGGAGGTAGCCAGTAACTAGGGGAGCAACTTGTCTTTGTGTTTCAGCAAAGGCCATCAGACCCAAACCTTGCAGGACTTGGTCATGATCTTGCAAGACTTTGGCATGATGCTTGGCATTTTTCCTTTGAGCCTGTTAGCTAAAGAGTATTCTGCCAAGATGACTCTCAGCAACGAGCCCTTGCCCCATTGCTGACCCCATAATGTGGATTCCACATGGTGACCCAGCCTCTGGAGAGGCACTGGTCCTGAGTTCCTCTAAGTTCCCTGGCACCAGTAAGCTGTCTAGGAGGATCTTCCTGCCCATAGGTTATGTGGGCAATACTGTCCTGTTCTGGCTGATACAGAGGCACCAGCCAAAACAAATCCCAAAGAAAAGATTTTTACTCAATACCTTTTTAGAACTTCAAGTTGCTACCACCTGCTATTTGCTATCTTGATACTCTGAGGTACCAGCTACTAAAGCTTCTATCATCACACTTGTCACTTGCTTCTAGAGGGTCTGATTTCTTCTTGTGGTGATCTGGTGGAGAAGCTTTCAATGCCCATTGCTCCTGGCCTGTGTCACTACTGTTGGGGACCCTGCAAGGTCCAGTGGCTGAACTGCAGCGGGATTAGCTAAGAGGCAAACAGGCCAGTGCAAGCTGTGGTACAAGCTGGGAAATACGTTCTCTGTTCTCTGCTCAGAGCGTGTTCCCCTGCTGTGTGAGCACATTATTTCCTCAGTGACCTAGTTCTATATAAAAAAAAGTTTTTCATTTTTCTACCTACAGCAATAGAGAATATTATTAATATTTGCCTCTATAAAGAAAAGGTTACTGTGTCTTAATTTTACTAGGTTGCTTTAAAACCTTTAAGATCCTTATGGAAGTTAGGAGATAGCTTGTGATCAGCTGTCAGTCCTATGTGCGTGCTTCTAGAAATGAGTCTGTAGGGATGACTCAGCAGCCCAACAAAAGATGTTCCCTGTGTAAAATAGTTATATCTGATAATGTAAGACTTTCTTCGTTGCTCTCTTAGAAGAGGGAGGGGAGAAGGTTGCTGGTGTGATCATGAATATTTTAAATTTGAGCTCTGCAGTTCAGCTGCATGACAGCACATATAAGCAAAATAACATTTTATACTCTGGCTGGATAGGCACATCAGTGCTTCCAGTACAGATTCTAGGATTGGCTCTGCAACACAATTTAAATGTCAGTTTAAACCTTTTTGTGTACTTACGTAAACCTAGACTGAGAGGTATTACCATATGTCCACATCTGTAAGGGTTACTCTTGTACTGAAATTAAGAAACATGCTTGGAAAACAGAGAGAGGTTTGAAGCAGACTGTCTCCTAGGTAGTAATGAGTGCTGTTCTGTGCTGCTCTGGATGCTGCAGTGCAGCATAGACTGGGAAAGTCAAATTTAACTCACTTTGGATAAAGAAAACAGGGTAATTTTTTAGCTACTGTAGTACAGGCTTGCTGCAGACTGGCTTAAGGAGAAGGGACATGGGTCCCTAGAAATGTTGCACAACCTAGGCTTTGATGATAATCATGAAAGTATAGTTATGAAGCAGGCAGTTAAGTATAAGGAGGTACACAGTTAAGTTGTAGGTTTTAGGTCCTTGGCATAAGTCAGGGCGTAAGTCAGGTTGTCAGCGTGGGTCAGAGGTNAGGTTTTAGGTCCTTGGCATAAGTCAGGGTGTCAGCGTGGGTCAGAGGCCAACCTGGATACCAGCCAGCACGATCGGCACCTTAGCGGAAGTGAAACCTGGATGTGAGAGGAAGTTAACCCCCGCTGAAGCCGCAAGCAGGAGGGGTATAAGAAGATGACCTCTTACGCTGGGGCCAGTGATATGAGGACACCTTTTACATTGTAATCAATAAAATAAGGACAAGTGTCAAAGGTGTGCTATAAAAGCTGCTGTAGTACTCTAATAAAGTGGAACTTGCTTTATCACTCACAGTGAGTTGGCCTGCATGTTCCGCCATGGAAATTTCCCCCACACAGGCTGACATTGGGAACTGGAGAGTGGCCAACTGTCCTGAAGCAGAAATAGAACTGCATGGGTTTTCATGGTTATAAGGATGCAAAAGAAACAATAGAACTCTAAATGCATTGCTTTAATTCTAAGTACAATATATTTGTTTTTATTACCGATGCTTGTTGTCCATATCCATTCAGCTATTGTTATTTCTCTCATCAAGATTGTATTGGTATAACATTACAAGAGACTGTTATATTGCACAATCTCCAAATCAAATGGGTGGTTGGTTGTGGCTGTTTAGATGCAGTTTTCTCATACAAGGAATGTCATTAACCAAAACTTCTATCTCCTTTCTCTGGGTTCTTAGCTTTAATTTAACAAGGGGGTCCACCTTAAAATCTTGCTTTACTACATGCCAGGCTGACTAATTTATTGCTTTCAGAACAGCATTTTCCAAACTTAATGAGCAATCATAAGACTGAGTCTTGACACAGATCCTTTTACTTTCTCCATCCTTAACTGTACTGTCCAGCTCCTCTCCTCCTGCCTTGCAACAGCATAACTCCAAGCAGAGGAAAAGAAAGAGGGAAGGTGCAGCCATACCTTGCTTTTAAAAAGCACAGAAATTAAAAGCACACATCACTCAGCATAGCTAGATATTAGGTTATGGGAACATTATGAAAACTATATAAACCAACACTTTCTTTCCCCTCAAGCTACAAAAATCCTTACAATGTGCTAATACACACCCAAGAGGGGTCTTTTTTTTTTTTACCCATTCACTTTAAAACTCATGTAATAAAACAATATTTGGAGAAAATGTCACCAAACAGTGACATTCCACTCTCTCACAATTCCACAATAACACATTCAGGGATCCCCTCACGTGTCCAAGGGTTACAATCACAAATACCAACACTAAAGTCCAATGTGCCATAGCCAAAGTTATAAGCAATTAATCCATAGTTAAACTCCAAACCTTATTAAATCCCAATAAAACGGTATTCCTTTAGACAATCTACCAGAACCATATTCCATTAAACAACATGCCATAACACTGTCCATTTTATGCCTTTTTTTTTTATATACAAATTGTAGTCTCTTGAATGTGGCCCACTGCCAATTGTTTAGGTGCTGCAGCTTTTCTTCTGTAAGATGTCCAGGCTGATTGCAGTTAAAGCAAGTCTGCCCTTTCATGTGTGCAGCAGCAAAAGCAGCAGCCATTGCCCCTTCTTAGGGTCCACAGTCCCAATGCAGTTACAGGTTTCCATCATATCATATGAATTCATAACAGTTCCCTACGTATTCTTCACAAATTGGAAGGCTAAACCAAATCAATCACAACTCAATATAATCCTTTGATTAAGGAAAATGTGAAGCCTTCCCATTTAGGTTCTTGACTCAGGGCATAAATGACAGGCACTGCTAGCTGGAGTATTCCTGCAGCAACCAGATTCCCCATGACTGGCCACCTCCTTTTTAATCACAACCCAAATTTTGTAGGGGTCTGGGGGATACAAGTCCAGGTCCTCCTCAGGATCTATTCTTCCTGGATCAAAGGGGGTTTCCTCTTCATCATCACTTGATTCAACATACAGCACACACTTTCTCTTCCCATTTTTGACAATGTTACTCTGATTATCGTGTTTACCATCAGACTGCAAGTTCACAGAAGGGGTTCCCATCATCTCTTCTGGCAGGGGAGCCGAAGACACAAGGGCCTCAGCCATATCATCAGACCTCCTTGGAGGTCCCTTGTAGCCCTTTAATCCTTTCAAACACAGTTCACCAGGGG
>VZRI01010108.1:53366-67821 GCA_013397515.1 Upupa epops | reverse complement strand
GGATGGTTGGACTCTGATCTGGCAGGTCCTTTCCAACCAGGATTGTTCTGTGATTAGAGCACACAGAGCAAACTTGACTAGATACATACACCACAGCAAAAAGTCATGAAGGGAAGAGAGTGGAAAAGGGTAAAACGATAAAAACCAACAGGCAGACAACTCTCTACAGTTGACCTCATGTGGGCTCTCTGAACTCCTAGTCTGTTTACTCCCCATCTGCCAGATGGGAACAACGTTAAGGCAGCACATTTAAGAGCTCATCAAAAGTTCATTCATGTCAGTTGTTCTTCCTGTGCTGATTACACACAAGAAGTGTGTGTTCCCTCCTAGAGGAGCTACACGAATTTATTCTCCTCAGCACTGACGGCTGATTTTTACCATTAAACCATTTACTATTTGTCATTGTGTGCCGTTCCGCAGTGACAGAAAATCGTGAGCAGTAAGCACAACCAAACGACCTCTTGAAGTTTAAATACCTAACCACATCACTCAAAAGTTCTCCCTATTTGCTCATTTTTAAATTACTGCAATATGGAATCCATTTGCTTCCTAGCGAGGTCACCCATTTGAATGGGGGGGGCGCAGCATTTGACATTACCGAGATGCTTTGAACTCGAAAACCTTGAGCTATGACATTGTGAGCTGCCCTAATGCTTTCAAAGATTCAAAGCAGAAGAAATTTGTAATTTTAGAAACAATTTACCACAGATGGAAACTTAACTCCCAACGCATCAATCTTTTCCTTCAAAGGTCTCGTTTTAATTCTTTGTTGAGGTGAATTTTCATTTAGCAAGATTCATCTCAGCAGTATCCTGTGTTTGAGAACACTGAAGGGCAGGGGTACAGGGTTAAGATTGGCTTTTGAATTAGGATAAATAGAAGTCAGTTACCTTGTAGGAGGCAGAGCACGAGTGAACATCGGCAAAGTGAGGAAACGTAAAGACAAGACAATATTAGAATTTCTACATGACATTTAATTAGGCCTGCGAGTTGAATTGATTTTTATATGTGCAGCTGAAGAGTTAGGAGCATGTTAAATTTTTCCTTCGACCTTCCTTTCAACCAGGAAGTAAACGTTTATTAATTGGAGGAGTTTTTCTGAGGAACGCATCACATATCAGTGTTCTATTTTTAGTTATTCTATTACACAGAGCACTCATTCCTCTGCACAGGAAGCTGCGCAGGTCTGTAGAGATGACAGGCCTTCAGGACACAGTATCCTGCAAACTCAAGCCCTTGTCCTACATTCCCCAGTGTTCGGATGATCAAACGTCCACCTGCAGTCTGCCACCACACTGCGGTGGGTAGCAACTGTCTCTGGAAGACAGATGAAACCCTCTGATAACACTACCAAAGGCAGCCACTGATCGTCCAAGCATCTATCAGAGTTTACTCATTCATTCCTCATGAGCATTAGCTACCTCCAGTTTATAACTGGGTAGCACAGTGTGGCTTATAAACGAGATGAAGGACAACAGTTAGGAAGGAAGGGAACATCCAAATAAGTAACAGAGCAGGGGTTTACTGACCACAACAGCACAAGCAAACCATCAGTGAGCATCTTGCAAACTAACCATGTAACTTTTAGGAACTGAAATGACCTTTAGCTTTCTGCAATATGTTCCCCTTTCACTCACCCACCACATTGGGTCAATTTTCCTAGAAAAAGGGATGCTTTGCCATGCACTGAGTGTTTTCTTATTCCAAGCCCTTGGGCTGGCACACTGGCATGATCACTTGCAATTACAGACATCCAGCACAGAGATGGCTAGCATTCCTTCACTGGTTTTGCCACAACTGTTATTCAAGCCAAGACAGGCACCAAGAACACCAATTCCTTTATTTGAAAGGAAAAAAAACCCAACATCAACAACAAAAAACAAACCCACAAAAACATACAACACAGAACCACACATGGAACCACACTGCTCCGGGTTTCATGACTGCATATGCATCGTTTGACTTTCTATAGTTGCTACAGGTCGTAATTCATGCTAGCATTCAAATGCTGGGCCAGTAATCAGCAGATGGCTTAGGATGGAAGGGACCTCAGAGATCATTTAGTTCTAACTCCCCTGCCATGGGCAGGACCACCTCTCACAAGACCAGGCTGCCTAGGGACCAATCCAACCTGACCTTAAACATTTCCAGAGAGGTGCATTTCTCTGGGCAATGTGATCAGCACCTTTATAGTGAGGAACTTCTTCCCAAGAGCTAATCTAAGGCTCCCCCTTTTTCTAGAAGCATTGAAGGATTCAGGTTGGAAAAGACCCTCAAGATCAAGTCCAACCAATACCTCTACTCTAACACCTTTCTCTCCTGTCTTATCATTACCGTCTCTTGTAAAAGGACTCCCTCCCTAACAGCAATCCTTGCAGCAATCCTTTGAAGAGGACAAAGCATCCAGTCCCACAAAATAAAAAAGGGGGGGTTATTTTTAAACTCAGGGAGTCCCGTCAGATATTTTCTTGCCTTATTTTCTCTAATGAAAAGCTGTTCTAGTTGCTTCAAACATTCAGATTGACGCTTATATGGAAATTACTTACGTGCAATGATTATACTTCCAGGCTGAAACTCTCTCAAATCCGCACGCAGAGCATGACAAATTATGCTCGCGACACTCTGCACTTGGACTCAATTACCAGGGCTCCAAAAATAGGCTTCTGACCCCAGACTGCATTAACCAGCGAAGACGCACAGCGTTTCGAACATACAGCACAATCAGACCTAAGCTAATGCAAATCACACCTGATTTTGAAGACCAGCGCCCGACAGTAGAATTACTCATTGCAAGTGTTTTCAAGATGATTTGAGAGCTACAGCACTAACAAACAGAGAGAGACATTTAAGAAACCATAATCCTCCACGGTCTAGGTTAAATTACTGTATATTGAGCTTTCTTTTCAAAATATTTCAACACCTCTGAAAATGCCCCCTCTGTACTGGGCACTGCTAAGGCCTCCCCTCAAGCACTGGGGTGCTTGGGTCACTCACTTCAACAAAGTGAGGGCTGGGTCACTCACTTCAAGAAAGACATTGAGGGGCTGGAGCAGGTCCAGAGGAACAATGAGGCTGGAGAGGGGACTGGAGGGAAAGGCTGATGAGGAGAGGCTGAAGCAGCTGGGGGTGTTTAGCCTGGCGAAGAGGAGACTCAGGGGGAACCTTATCCCTCTCTATAACCCCTGAAGGGAAATTGGGAGTCAGGTGGGAGTCAGACTCTTCTCCCAGGCAACTAGCGACAGGGCAGGGTTAGGTTGGATGTTAGGAAGCCCTTCCTCACGGAAAGGGTGCTCAGAGCCTGGAATTGAGGGTAGGAAAGGGTAATTAAAGCCTGGAATGGACTGCCCAGGGCAGTAGTGGAGTCCCCATCCCTGGAGATGTTTAAGGACAGCCTGGCTGTGGCCCTCAGTGCCATGGTCTGGCTGATATGGTGATGTCAGGTCCTGGGCTGGGCTGGATGAGCTCAGAGGTCCATTCCAGTCTCAGTAACTCTGTAGTAATGATCATTTCATCACTGTGCACTTGGGGAAAGTATGGAAAACAAGTAGAAGTAGATCTCAAAAATAAAAACACTGATTTGGATAGGGCTTTTTTCATATAAGCTCTGCTACAAAAAAGTCAACCAAAAGGAGCCGTGCTCAGCCTGTTCTTGAGAACGGGAAACAAAGGGCACACAGTTCTGTCCATGACAACTACAACCAACCAGCCAGAATGAACCAGCGCTCAACATTCAAGAAGGTACTTGGTAGATATTTCACACCACACTTCAGTCACACTGCAATCAGACTGAACAAGAACACTGATTTGATTGGTGCTGCAAGGTGTACACTAAGCACGACAAGCGCTTTTAGAGGGCTGGCTGAACAGGAGCCAGCAGTGTGCCTGGGTGGCCAAGAAGGCCAATGGCATCCTGCCCTGGATGAGGAATAGTGTGGCCAGGAGGAGCAGGGAGGTGATCATTCCCCTCTGCTCAGCTTTGGTGAGGCCACACCTCAAGTCCTGTGTCCAGTTTGGGTCCCCTCAGTAGAAGAGGGACATTGAAAGGCTGAAGAGGGAACAGCAAAGGGGTTAGAACAGGTGTCATATGAGGAATGGCTGAGGGATCTGAGGCTGTCTAGCCTGGAGATGGAGAGGGGACCTTCTTGCTCTATACAATTACTTGAAAGGAGGTTGTAGAGAGGTGGGAGCTGCTCTGTTCTCCCTAGTGGCCAGTGACAGGATGAGGGGAGATGGCCTGAAGCTGCATCAGGGGAGGTGCAGGAGGGATTTCTTTGCTGAAAGGGCTGTCAGGCACTGGAACAGCTGCCCAGGGAGGGGGTCGAGTCCCCATTCCTGGAGGTGTTGAAGAGAAGGGGAGCTGCTGTGTTGGGGGACAGGGTTTAGTGGTGTTGATAGGGCTGGGAAAAGGTTGGACTCGATGATCTGGAAGGTCTCTTCCAGCTGAAACTGTTCTGTGATTCTAAGTGCAGATTCACTACAGCTGACTGTGCACAGTGTTATTTTTCAGAATAACTTTTACTTTGCTTTCAACATGTCCCTTCACATTATTTTTTGAAAATCCAAACCAAGAGGACAAGAATGGCACTGTGCCTCATGAATCACGGTATCACCCATGTGAAAGCAACCAACAAAACTACAAAGGAACTAGAAAGTAAGGTAGGTGCCTGTCAGCAATAGGGGAATTCAGTTGCACAATTAATAATTAATAGGGAATTTAATCGGGGTGCTAGAGTTAACTCTCCCACTATTATGAAGAATTGCCAGCGAGCCTTCAGCAGCTGCACCCGGTTAAGATTTCAAGCCAACATCTCACTAAAAGCACTAAGGTCTCAGCATGCCCATGATGGGTTCCAGAGTTGACTCCAGAGGAAGAATGCCATCTCATGAATTCCTCAGACAACACTGCCATGTCCCACTTCTCCTTACCTGCCCTCATTACACAGAGGAAGGCTTTTTTTCACCTTCCTATTGACAGGAAGATTATCAGGAGAGAAGGGAGGGAGGCCAGGAAAGAAGAATCTATTTTAAAATAGGTAATTTATAGCTGTAGCTATTGGCAACTGGTGGATCTGGCCCAACTAAAAATAAGCTCTACTCCTGAATAAAAGCAGTAATACTATACACTTCTATATGGATGACAATCATCCTCTGTGGGAGGTAAGAACACTTTAGAGGTGACCCAGCCAGATGCTCTGCAGTATCCATGGGTATGTTCATTCTTCCAGATACAAGATGGCCACAGAAGAGGTCCCAGCATTACTTCCTGCTCATGCACAGCCTTGGCACCTACCTCAAAACTCCTCCAGACCATTCTGGCCTGCTCACATAAGATTTTGCTCCACCAGTGCTACCAGACCAAATGGCACAGGTCTTGTCAGTAATAACTGAAGTGGCATGAAGAAGTCTTTTATGCTTGGCCAGCTCAGCTGGAAACCCACCGACCACTCACAGCAGTGAAATCCTATTAGAGGGATCCACACGGCACTCACAAGGTACAGCATTACCAAGTACAGATTCTGCTCCACCTCAAACAGGGATGTTGGATGCTGATCTTAAACCACTTCTTTGAAAAAAATCACTTGAACCTTTAATTTAAAGGCTCAATTAATTCTCATGAACTTTTTGCCCTCTTCTTCGCACAACAGAAAGGATATAATGCCAGGGTGCAGCACTTTAGATCTCACTATGTTACAATAATACACTTCAGCTGAATATGATTTAATTACAGCTTACTCGACCACAGTCATAGACTAATTAACAGTTTACTTGGCGATTCCCACCATATGGCACTGTAGCAGATGTTAATCACGTACGGCCAAACACTTGGAAATTACTCTTCCAGGCACTTTGTATGAGGTATCGAGTGCCCTACATTTCTACTTTAAGGATAAACTGCCAGTTGACCCTACTAGATCACTTCCACAGTAATTTTCTTCATGATAATGTTATGAGTCAGACAAGCAGAACGAAGAGAGGTAGATGTTGAAGCCTCCAGTGCTTCATGACTTGATACATTCAATTCCCTTTGCGTAAGAGAAATGCCTGTACTGGAAACTTGAGGAAAAATTTGCTTCCTCCAGCAAACAACTGCTAGCCCCGACGTGTGGGGAGAGTAAAACATATGCATGAGTGGATGCCTGTGCAGCATTCCAGATCTGGGGTGCACCAGACCAATGGACCTGTGTCTTCCAGCCCTTTACCCTTCAATTGCACTGTGAGGAGCAGCAGATGCTTGCTCTCAGACAGCCCGCTATTTTAAATTTAAGAGCAAATGTTCTACTAGGTGCAGTTGTCCCACATGAAATTCAAGTCCCTTGACAGTGCTGCAAGTAGGTTCATGTGGCGGTTGCTTTCCCCTGCAAACAGAACTTCAGAGAGAGATTTGGAAACTCTTATCTTACAGTGAGGTAGGATACTGGATGTTTAAGCATTTTATGATGGCAGTAACAATAGTGGCCTTCCAGTACCCGAAGGGGGCTACAAGAAAGCTGAGGAGGGGCTGTTTCCAAAGGCTGGTAGTGGTAGGAGCAGGGGGAATGGTTTCAAGCTGGAAGAAGGGAGGTTTAGACTAGAAGGAAATTCTTCACAACGAGGCTGCTGAGACCCTAGACCAGGTTACCCAGGGATGTTGTGGCTGCCCCCTCCCTGGAAGTGTTCAAGGCCAGGCTGGATAGAGCCTTGGGCAACCTGGTCAAATGGGGGTTGTCCTGCTCATGGAAGGGGGGTTGGAACTAGATGATCTCGAAGGTCCCTTCCAACCTGAACCATTCTTTCAATCTGTCAATATATGAACAAGTGTGACAGCAAATAATAAGTGTAATAACAGCATTTTGGTTTATTTGTATCTAGAAATCTAAAGCTGAGTCACCCTGCTGATCATAAGTGCTTTCCACAGGTAATAAGGTAAGAGTTATCCAATAATGTAATGAGAAAATGCTAATCTCTTGGGGAAAAAATACCAACACACCCCCCCCATCCCAAACAACAACAGTCAGTGCACAGCATGAAAACCTAAGGAACAAGCCTCCTCTTCCTCGCAGTTGCATACAAGCCTATTACAGAGAACATTTTCCCAGGAAACAGCTTTTCCATGTTCCACTAGAAACTGGTAACAAATAACAGCACTGACTCAGAAATACAGCGCAGCCGAGTGCTACAATAACTTCACCGAGATGAAATGGTTATCCACACGTGTGAGGTTCAGCCAGGAAGGCCAGACCATTTGCCAACCTGGGTTTTAGAAGATAAAGCTGTCTGGTTTAGTATTGGTGGAGACAACTACTTGCATAGACCCTAAGAGTCCATTTGCACACATAGAATTCAAAACTGTCATCTGAAAAGCGATCTGGTCTCTATCACTGCCTTGCAAAACTCTTGACATCTATTAAACAGAAGAAGCATTTGTAAGGTTCTTGCTTTGGTACCGCAGTGTGCAAACATAGCTGAGTAGGATCAGAATATAGAGCTTCGCTGAATTGTTGGTAAAAAAAAAAGACCCAAACCACTCGAGAAAACATATTGTGAGGCCATATTTAAACTAACAGATGTTTCAGAAACAGAACAATATGTTCAAATAAAATAAAGGTGTAAACAGGCAGTGTCAAAAGAGCTTCACCACTAGGCACGTTGATTTCGGCAGCGCGCGAGATCATCTCGTCTCTGAAAGCTGCCTCCCAACAAATGATCATTAATTTAGAAATTAATTCTCATGCTTAAAATTTGGCTGCATGAATTATTTGCAAAGTGGCTGCTTATGTAATGTTGCATTTGCTATAGCAACACACAGGCTGTCAGGCTTTGACACATCCCAGTTGCGATAGCAGTTTAATTTTCTGCTGATAAACAATGGCAGGAGAGGTTTTCTAATCACAGACAAGATGCTCTAAAACACAGCACCGTGACTGTGGTGGTTGGACATTGATACTGCTAAGTCTCCTAACGTCAGAACGAGAAGCAAAAAGTGAGAGATGCACAGGAAAAATAAACAATCTAAAGACAAGAGATCTTCCAGTGCTGCTCTCACTACAGTTCTAAAGCTGCAAGCCTTAAAACTAAAGTCTGGAACTAGTGCAATTTGACTCGACTATTGCTCTTCACATAAAATCCCCTCCCCTGTTCAAAATGACCCCAAATTGGTCTTACTGGAATTCTCATTGCTTCCCCACAGATGGAGGAACTACCTGTAAGTATAAAAGTAAGGGAGTTGATTGAAGTTAAGCTCCAACTATGGCACTATTTCATACTTTACAGCTTTTCTTACTAGACTGCCACTGTGAAGTTCTAACTCCATTTAGTAGCATCTCTTCAAATGGATTACTACACATTCAGTAGTGCAACATTCCAGTTTGCTTTTCTTAGGAGAAAAGCATCCCAAACTTTTAACGCTGAAAAACTATATAGGACTGTTCCATCTATTCCACTGAGCAATGACTGCTCTGCACTTCCTCTGTCTTCTACACAAGCTTCATAGCAAAACATTTCACAATCTAAGTATTTTTATACTCTTAAACACGTAGCCTTTGTTTCCCTGAGACAATTCAAGATTCACAGAATTACTGAGGCTGGAAAAGCCCTCTGAGCTCTTCCAGCACAGCCCACAACCTGACATCACCACAGCAACCAGACCAGGGCACTAAGGGCCACAGCCAGGCTGCTCTTCAGCACCTCCAGGGATGGGGACTCCCCCACTGCCCTGGGCAGTCTAGTACAGATCTGAGCACCCTTTCTGTGAGGAAGGGCTTCCTGACATCCAGCCTAACCCTCTCCTGGCAGCTTCAGGTCCTTCCCTCTCATTCTGTTGCTGGTTGCCTAGGAGAAGAGCCTGACCCCCACCTGACCACAACCTCCCTTGAGGGATTTGTAGAGAGGAAGAAAGTCCTCCCTGAGTCTCCTCCAGGATAAACACCCCCAGCTCCCTCAGCCACTCCTCATCAGAGCAGACTTTCCCTCTAGTCCCTTACCCAGCCTCATTGCTCCTCTGGACACAACTCCAGCCTCTCAATTCAATGTCTTTCTTAAAGTAAGGGGCCCAGAACTACCCCCAGTACTCAAGCGGAGACCTCATCAGTGCCTAGTCCAGGGGAAGAATGATGTCCCTAGTCCTGCTGGCCACACTATTCCTGATACAAACCAAGATGCTATTGGCCTTCAGTGCTACCTGGGCACGCTACTGGCTCCTGTTCAGTCCACTGTCAACCAGTACTGCCAGGTCCTCTCTGCCAGGCTGCTCTTCAGCCACTCATTCCCCAGTCTGTAGCTGCAGGGAAAACTCCATTTTCTCCACATTATTTCTAGCAGTCAGATTTGTTTAAAGACCTACTAAAACCAACGGGAAGAAACTGAGCATAAGAAAGCAACTTTAACTCAATAAACCACTGGGGGAAAAAAGGAGACTAAACAGAAAGCCCTGCAAGGCACAAAGGCACATACGTATGTGCGAGCACACCTCCTCTGCACCATAAAGCGGATGCTCACAGGCCTGTAATCCAGCCTACACACCAGTAAAAGCTCTCCAAAACTGCCTGTAACATGGTCTTCTTCAGCAAAAAATAAAGCTGCTTTTAAACTAGGTCTGACAGCAACCCTGAACGCAGGAGTCATCCTCACTGTTTGCAAGGCTCAAATCCATTTGCTGTATCACAGCACTGCAAGAGGGGTTGTGCCTTCACTGATGAGCTTCCCTGTTGCTACCTAATGATTCAGCAACTGCAGCAGGACCTGGCTATTGCCACAGAAGACCTAGGGCTCTGCACATGCAGGAACAGGAGTGAACAGATCCAAATGGCAGCATCATTAAAGAAAAAACAAAATCACTATTAACTATCAGATCCTTTCGTCTCAGAGCATTCACACAAACTCTAGTTATTTTCTTATTGAACAATAACACCGTTCCCTTTCCATTACTTGAAGTGAAGCTGCTGGCAACCCATGGCAACTCCACACAAGACACTTCTTACTGGAAACAGACACAAAGTTCTATATGGAAAAAGCAAACAGAACTCTGGTCTTAAATTTGTGTCACGTTCAGTCATCCAACCGAGGAACCTCTGCACCTTGGTTTCACTTTGCTACCACGTTCACATTTCCCTTTCTCTTCCTCAAGACTTCCAAATAGTTTTACATCTTTCTAAACGCTGGTAGAGTGGACCTCACAGAGATAAAAAGCCCCTGCTCCTTAGTATTAGAAGCCTTTAGAGATCTCCGTGCCTTGGCCATCAACTTCTTGACTGTGACTATTTTTACAACTGTTGAAGCTGTATGAGGTTACTAACAGCTCCATGAGCTGCCATTCAACAAACAACAAACTAATTACTTCAGCTTTGAAACATCAATATCACTTTATCTACCAAAGTAGATTGCCTTTTGGAACAGATCTGCCATGGAGAGGCTGGTACTGAAACCATGAAAAGGAGCAAGTCCTCACTAAACTACAGTCACTATAAATAACCTCAGACAAAAGAGGCTGTATTACAGGACTTGCTTAAAAACTTCCTAATGTTTGGAAAGTAATGGCATGTATTTGAGTCTTCTCAGCACCTCATATCAAACGCATCCAACATAATCCCTTCCCAAATCAGGGAAAGCAATGACGTTTAACGGCGCTTGTCTACGCAATGTGTAAATGACTTTAAACACAGCAGTAGAATCCAGATGTGTCCTCCAAAGGGGAGGTAGAGGAGGTGATTGACAGAGTCTCAGCTCACTAATCCATGCAGAGCCTCTTAAATTAGTACTAAATATATGAAAAGCAAAATAATACACTTTGAATAAATTTAAATATTCATTTTATCTTCCGCATACAATATGCCATCCTGTGGGAGAGATGAGCTAATCCATCTGCTCTTTTTCCAGCTCTGTGACAGTGAGACTTCAGCTGGTGGGTTCATTTTAAATCACAGAAAAACTCATATGTTAACACATGCCCCACTCACTCTGCCCTTCCCATTTGCAAGGTTTTAGCTAGTCCACCATTTCTTAACCATTTTCATAGGTCAAAACATGAGTAGTCATCTGCCAACCAATTCTACGTACCGCTCGGTATTGCGGCAGCATTAGAGTCCACAGGTTATTGAAGGATCCATAGATTAACTAGGTATTTAATGGAAAACACGAGGAGAAACTATTTAATCCATGAATACCAACAGTCTTGAGGTTGCTCCTTATCCAGACAGCAGCCCAGAGCTCGGTACTTTTATGTAACACTTCTGAGCAGCAATACCTTCCCTCTCTTGGTATCTCACATCTGGAACATTAGGCCCAACGCTTTATCACCGCCCTGAACAAAATGCCACTGAAGTAATGGCTCTTTTGCCTAAATAAAAGAATTCCAGATGGGGCCCTTTATTGCAAACGTTCAGATCAGACGAGCAAGACCATCACAAAAACACTGAGAGTAATAAAACCTCAAGTGTTTCATTTCCCCTTACGTTCAGATAACTGTAAACAATGTAAAACAGCAGGATTTTCCTTCTTCAGGAAGGATTTTGAGTTGAACACTAAAATCTATTTTGAAGAACGCTCTTTACAGGCTGCTCTGAGCAGCCTTATTACAGAGCAGGACACCTACTTCAAGTTCAACCTTTATAATTCTTAAAATATCCCCACTAAGTCAGCAAAATATTCTTGTGCCTTGGAATGCCATTTAATTTTGCAAAAAACCACTCGACTGTTTCTAACGCAAGGGCAACTAACGCGCTCACCTCAAAGTTCTCACGGCAAAGACACGTTCATGTTCCACTCATTGAACTGTCTTGGGTACCTCTTACAACACGGATTAACTACTTTTGAGACGTCTAGAAATGCAGCTTGTTGGAGACAGTGTGTTCCAAGCAGAACATCTCGTCACTGGGATTCCACTAACAACCTTCAGGAACAAGGTAACGCTACAAATAGCAAGGAAAACAAGGCTGTGGCAACCAAGACCCCTTGCCCCTACCCACTGCCATCCTCCGATTCAAGGTGTAACCACACAATTCATCAGACAGGACCAGCCCAGCCAACCATACTAATTCCAAGACTCAACTTCTGGAAGTATAGCGGCTGTCTAGGTGTTTCTCCTCAAACAGCGCTAGTCAACAGCAGGTGCTTTATTAATCTCGTAGCACCTCACTCTAAATGAGGGCTCATCTGAAATTCAGAACACAAAACCACAAAATGAAAGCTTGAAGCAACACAGATGTGTTTGCTCCGTGAAAATGAAAGTGCTCCAGGGAAAGAATCAAGCATTCTCCACAAAATAAACAAATTAAACTCTAAAAAGCAAGAGTCAGAATCCCAAAAGTAGAGATGATTGCAATAACAGCTTTTTTGGGTGCGTGTGTGTGTGTGGGGGGGGTAAAGTTCACATAATTCTTTTTAAGGAGAGATCTACAGCTCTGCGGCTTAGTCACAGGTTTCTAACCACAACCCGTTATCCAGCCTCACAATTTTTGACGTTATCATTTAATCAGCTCGTTGTTTTTAAATAACTGAATTGATGCTCGTGCGATACAAACGCAGAGGACGCAGCGCACTTCACCCGCCTTTTGTGACAAGTGTTTAGTTCATGAGATTTTTGATTTTAAAGATACCCTGTCTGCAAAGTCATTATCTTTGTGCATCCTCAGAACACAGGGAAAGACATCTCAGACACTTATTTGAAAGAAAACACCTATACGATATGTTTCTTAATTCTTCTCCAGAAGTAAAAAAGGTTGGAAGCTAACCAGTTGCAATAAAACATCTTGAAGTTTAAAAGGCTTTTCCTTTAACGCTGATAATCCGAAACTCCTTCACGTTTGAGTAATATTTACTAAATTTCTTAGGATATTAAGCATAACATCCTCCTTTTTTCATTAGCATCTATGGACTGAGAATGCTTCCACACGAGCAAAACTATCCACGTTACTGAACATAACTCTACAGCTATAAATGCCAGGAGTGAATAACTGAAAACATATGCTCTATGCCTGAAATTCTAGGGATGATGAAACTGTCACATTAGTAGCACGCAGCATGTTATAAAGAACTCCCACAACGTAGCAGTTGTTCAGAAGTTGTACCCACACGGTTGTTCTATCGTTTCATAAAAATACAGAAAACCCTAGACGGTGATTTATGCAAAACGCAGCTTGAAACTAACTTCAAGGTAATAACGAAAACAACCACAAAAAGCCAACAAACATAAGCGACCTTTTACAACTGCAGCGTTAAAGCTGCGCCGGGTCACGCACAACAACAGAAAATTATTTCCAAGTCTTCAAGTCCGAATTTTATTCTTATTAGACTTTATTTCGAGGGAGGCCAGGTGCGGGAGCAGCAGAACATCGGCACACGCACGCATCGGGCCAGCGCAGCGGCGTCTTCCAGGCTGATGTAACTCACAGACCATTGTATGCCGCTCTTAGGAACTGGGATTGCGACCCCTACCCCCGCACTCGTGGATGCCCTCGGCCACCGCAGGAGCTGGCTGCCCTTCACGACAGCGGGGGCGGAGCGGCGCGGGGGGAGCAGTGTAGCAGCCCCGGCTCTCCGAACCCGCCGCCCGCGCAGCATCCCCCCGGCTTCGGGGGGGGCGGTAGAAGCCGTGAGCCGTAACCCCCCCGCCTCCGCTTCGCCGCCGTTAGGTTAAACTTCTATTTCGCCAGTAATTTCCCTCCTCATCGCCGGGAGCAGCCGGCTAAAGACCCAGGCATCCCCTCGCCGCTGGGCGGGGGGGGAGATGCGGGAAGCGGGGGGAAACACG
Organism: Upupa epops; assembly: GCA_013397515.1. NCBI lineage: Eukaryota > Metazoa > Chordata > Aves > Bucerotiformes > Upupidae > Upupa > Upupa epops. Next base: position 54,098 of record VZRI01010108.1, on the reverse strand, counting down.
GGGACAGCCCCATCGAACATCGACCGCGGCCCCTCTCGGGAGCACCGAGGGTTCCCCTGGCACAGCCTTCCTTCCCCCTCGCCCCCCGCCTCCTCTCTGGCTTCACTGTCCGCTGGGGGTCTCCCGCCGCCCTTCCTCTGAGCCTGGGGGCGGCGGGGGGCGAGCGCGGGCCCACACCCCGGGTCTGCTGGCTCTAGCGCTGCTCCCTCGCCTCACCGGCGAAACCCTGACGGGCCCCCTCCTCCCTTCCCACCCCCCAAGGCACAGAGGGAGCCGGCGATGCGGGGAGGCGCGACCTCGACGCGGGGGAAAACCGCGGAGCTTCCCCGCACCTGCGGGGATGGCGAGGGAGAGGTGAGGGGGGCACAAGGCAACGCCGGCGCCGTTCCTCACCTTTCATCCAGTCGACCACTTGGCTCGGCGACCACTTACTGACGGGCTCCATGATGAGGGCCATGAGGAGGGTCTCGAGGGCGCAGGCGGCCGCGGCGGCCGCCGCTCTCCGTGCTGGGCTGTGCGGAGCTGCGGGACGGCGGATCCCGGCGACGGCGGGAGAAGGAGGGAGCCGGTAAATCCCCGCTTGTCTCCTCTCCGCTCGCCGCCTCTGCGCCTCTCTGGGGATTTCAATTCATGTTGCCGGCACGCCGGGGAGCAGGGGGAGGAGAAAGAGGAGGAGGGGGAGGAGGAGGCGGCGGCGGCGGCACCACCACACTCCAACGCCTCCCGCCCCCG
>VZRI01010108.1:1736-53324 GCA_013397515.1 Upupa epops | reverse complement strand
CCGGCGGTTCCCCGCAGCCGCCGCGCCGGGCTCTTTTTCTCCTGGCGGAAATGACGAGGAGGCTCCTGCCACCCGAAAATATCTCCAAGTGAAATGGGAAGCGACACTCGACGGGCGCCCGGGGTTGGGGGGGGAGCTGGGATGACTCGCAAAGCGCCGGTGGGAGCGGGGGGGAGCCGGGGGACGGACCCGAGGTNAGGTGGTGGCGGCAGCGCCGAGCACCTGCTCCCGCCGAGCTGGGGGGGAGTGGGCGTGCGCGGCAGCGGCCCCGAGCTGGCGCTGGGTTCGTTGGGTTTTTTTACCCTAGGAAAAAAAAATCCCCAGCTCTGCGTGGGAGAAGAAGGGATTTTATGGGTTTTTTTTAAGGTAAAGCGGTGGCGATGGACGGTGTGACTGAGCACCTCGAGGGATGATGGGTTTGCAGAGAGGAAGAGGGGCTGGCAGGCTGCACATGGTTCTTTAGCCTGCCCCAGCCCGGGGGTGCAGTACTGGACCTCGCTGGAGGGAGGTCAACCAGCAGAGTCGGGGTAGGAATTAAGCACCATCAGCAGGGAGAGTCCTGCGCCCGCGCTGGCCCTTGAGCTGTCAGCACAAAGGTGGCTGCAGGTGCGAAAATCCACCATCCCTAAAGCAGACCATCATCTCTGGACCTGGGATTTTATGGGCTGTGTCCCGCCAGGAGGTATAGTCCTGGAGGATGCCCATGGGCCATTGCCCGTGTCTGCAGGAAGCTTTCCCAAGCGCAGACAGGATGGCCGCTGGTGCCCATGGGCACCCTTCCTAGGAGCCTCTGCTCCCCGAGCTCCAGGCAGAGGCCAAATACCGCTGAAGGGTGTTTTCCTGCTGGTGTCTTGGCCAGTGCACAGCTTTGCCTGCTTCTCCTGCCAAGGCTGAGGCAACAGCTATCGAGATGTTCCCTCTGATGGTGCCGGCTGCTGAACGCTGACATTTAATGTCTGTACGTGAGTAAAAAAAAAAGAGGATTCCCTCAGCATCGAAATGGCAACGGCAAAGGAATCCCTCTGCACGGCATGGGCAGTGGCAGCAGCTCTCCCATTTCTGTACGTGAGGCTGAAGTACTAGGGATGAGAGCCAGCACGGCACCTAGGGATGGTAACTCCTCTCCTTGGAGACCTAGGAAGACTCTTCTTAGCAGCATTAGTTAGACTTGACCTTCACTGTAAAGGTTGTGCTTATCCTGGAGAAGAACTTCATTTTACTGAAAACTGGGGCTTACATGCTGTAACTTTCCTCGAGTTCAGCTCTAGACATGTGTCTCCAGTGTCACATTGCTGCCAGCACACTGGAGGCAGGCTGCTTGTAAAGAGCTTGCATTACCTAAAGACACTGAAACAATAAACCTTGCTTCCAAACTAAAGCTGACTTCTTTTCCTCATGAAATGTTTGAAAGGTAAGCAGGATCCTTACATACTGGGTTATTGTTGAGAGAGCGCGTCATAATTTTAATTAGAAACCAGTAGTTTGGAGGGCTTAGAAGTAAATACTCAGGATCAGAGTGAACCCTGGCTTATAATTTATAACCCCATTGTGTAATGTTCATTGTACTGAAAGGCTCTTCATGGGTGAGGAGAGGGGAAGTAAGTTCTCAGGGTTGATGTGTGAAATACTGTTGCTCATAATTACAGCGTGCACTGGGATCCCTGCAGCTATAGATCCCTATAGTTTGTGAGGGTAATTTGCAGCTCAAAGCAAGTTTTTCAATGAAACATCTGTGATCCAGTACTGTTCCAGTGGTCAGTAGCTGTTAGGTTTAAAGCCCCTTTATAGTGTTTCAGCAAATTATGGAATGGTGAAAGGGCACTTACTCCTCCACGTCGTCAAACACATGATGTGTTGAGCATGGGATCTTAATACCTTTATTGTTCTTTTTATAGAGCATAGTCATCTCATAAATACCGGGGTCAATCCCACTGTTTTACTCGGTTCTGGGTAAATCCCACTGTTTCTTTCAGTTCTTGTTGCAGGCTCACAGAAAAGCGTTGGCTTGTCTGTGGTGGTGGGGATTTGGCTTAGTATGAGTGATGATAAAATTACCCAGCCACGGTATTTAACGTGATGACCTATTCCAGCAGTGAATCCCATAGTCAGGACATGTGCTACATAGAGTTTTTTTAATTTGCTCTAAATTTATTGCTGCCTGATTTTATTATTGCTCTCTCTTTCTAGGGTAAGGAGTCAAAAGGAGAGCTGAATGACTTTTTTCAGGCTGACCTTGTTAAATTACAGTGTCGCAACCGAAATTCTTTAACCAGAGTCTTTAGGTTGTTTTCATCTTGCAGTTTAGTGGCCTCATCTTGCCATCACACCTCATGAGTCAGGCCTTTTATGTAAAGCGTATGGGACAGGCTGCTGCAGAGATGGCTGAACTGCAGAATTATATCCTAACTCATCTTTTATAACTACTATTCTCCATATAATGCATTGACCATTACAGTGTTTAAAAGAAGAAACATGAATACACACATCCCTCTAAGGTCAGTCTCAGCTTATTAGTAAAGTAAGTGAAATCCAATATTGAAAGAAAAAGAACAGGAATGAGTTTACAACTGAAGTAAAAGCCTGAACTCAGCATCTGCTTAAATGTCCAGAGCAGCTGAGGGAACTGGGGTTGTTTAGTCTAGAAAAGAGGAGGCCTTACTGCTCTCTACAGTTACCCAAAAGGTGGTTGTAGCGAGGCTGGTGCTGGTCTCTTCTCCCAAATGACTACCCGTAGGACAAGGGGAAGTGGCCTCAAGTTGCATAGGGGAGGTTTAGATTGGATCTTAGGAAGAAGTTCTTTCCTGAGAGAGTGGTTGGGCACTGGAACAGGTTGCCCAGTGAGGCGGTGGAGTAACCATCCCTGAAGGTGTTTTAAAAGCGAATAACTAGAGCACTTGAAGCCATGGTCTAGGGGTTGAGGAAATCTTGGGGTGAAGGCTGAACTTGGTGAACCTGGAGGTCCTTTCCAGCCATGGTGATTCTATTATTCTCCAAACATCCACGGGTGTAGGTGCCCCAGCAGATAAATTTGGGTGCACGCTCCCCTTGTGGATCAGCAGCTCAAGTTTGATCGCTGACAGAAGATGTTGCCTTTCTGTCAGTGTACTTTGTCGAAGCAGAACTCCCTAGAAGCCAACTGTCAGTCCTAGATGCTAGAGCAATACAAATTGTAAACCCTACCAACACAGAGTTGAGGTGTGTGCGATAATGTGCTCCTTGTGCCTATCAATAGGACAGCTCCTCAAGTAGGGCACTGCTCAGCCTGAATAATGGTGGCAGAATTAGGTCCAAGTTCTGTTGCTGGTGCATTGAGTGGCATTTGTTTTGTGTGTGTGTGGACAGGCCTCACTGGGAACCGGTGATGGGTAAAGGCATAACTATGGGCTCTCCAGAAACTTCCTGGACTGAGTTCTCTAGAAAATCCTTTCCATGCTCAGTAATGACAAATCGAAATCTTGCCCTGGAGTTAGGGAGAGGAATTTAGATGTCAGAAGATATTGTTTCTCGTGTTGGCTATTAAAACAGATTCTTCAGAAGGAAGGAGGATAAAAACAAGCGGAGGTAAGCTAACAGTAACTAAAGCTGAGGTCTAAGAAACCCAGTTGGATTTGCAAACAATGAACAAAGTGAGAAAGTGAAAACTTTCTTCAAGTTAAGAAAACTTGTTTGCATTTTGATAAGAAATACATCCCTGATTTTTACAAGGGAGGCTTTATTTGATAAGAACTGAGCTCTTCTATCGCTGTTAGCTTATGCTACAAATATCTACTCTGGTGGCTGTATCCAAGTTACTAAAGAGTATTTTATTCCACAGCTTGGGACATGGTGTAAAGCAAGCTGCTGCTCTCCTCGAATAAAGACACTGAGCTTGTTCTTTGCCTGCTAGGTCCTTTTTTTGCTGGAGTCCATTTGCCTTCCAAGTGGTATCTGAGCTGATGCCTTGTCATTGCAAGGATTGCTGCCTCTGCCAAGGGGAAGTTGGAATGATGGGGAGGGACGTAACAGCTGTAGTTTCAGGGTGCTACAGGCAAATAAAGAAGAACGAGGAAGATCCATGGTAGAGCAGAGCTGCAGCAAGATAGTAAACTGCTGAGGAGGGTAGAGGCAGAGCAGATCAAGATAGTTTTGAGGAGCAAAGGACTTTAAATGACCTTGAAGTCCAAGCCAATTCAGAGGGACACACCACACTAACCAGTCATCCTTGACACTGGAGTAGTAGAGAGGTGGGAAGGTCCTGGGGTGGGAATGAGCAGTCAGCTGTTACTCCACATGCATGAGCAGCCTCTACACTACAAGAAAGACGCCAACAAGACAATGACAATTTGGAGTCTACATTGATACCTCACTGCTTCCTTATTCCTCACGATTCATCTCTTTCAACCTGCCTGAAAGCACGGGTCTTTTAAAATAGTATTTCAAAAGCAAGTATTCAAGTAAGTGCTTTACACTCATGGAGGGTTTAATGTGACATAAATATGGGAAGAGGGGGGCTGTTGTGCCATTGGTATGGTTTTTGTATAATCAGGAACAGAAATCATCATCTCCCAAAGGTGTTTAAAGTATTCAGAACTCAATTAAGGCTATTAACAGATTAGAAATTAGCTTAAGGGTGGCCAAAGGGTAAAAATTCAAGGACTTCAAACACCTTTTTTAATACAAAGGCTGGTAAAAAATGAGCCAGCTGAGAATTTCCCCAGGAAATTCCTATCATTTTAATTAGGTTTCATCATTTAAAATAGAAAAAAAGAAACCATTCCATACACAATTGAAGTTCCACTGCCTCTCCTAAACAGTGGACTTAAGTAATTGCCTGCTGAGATCACATCTTCCCCCAGGTTTGGGGGGGGTGAGCAGGCTTAATATGTTTCAAAAATCAGGAGGGACCACCTTGACCATCTGACTTGTTCTCTTGCTTTGATGTCTGCTGAAGGGTTTTTCCCAACCTTTCAAGCAGCAAAGGGAATTATCTTTCCTCTGATCATATCTCGTGTCCCAGCACCGAACTGTACCCACTTCTCGTTTATTTCTGGATGGAGTGAAGTGGCTGATGCATTTTGTCACTGTAAAGGACAAGGATCCCTGGCAATGTGACAGGCTCTCCTCTTTCTGCATCCCACAGTTGCTCCCAGCCGAGGCGCTCGGTGCAGCTTCACAGCAATGGGATCTAGTGGTTAGGGAGATGTTGGGATGACGGTTCGACCTGATGATTCCAGAGATCCTTTCCAGCCACACTGATTCTTTGATTCTATGACGCTGCCAGAGGGAAAGAGCAATGGTGCTGAGGGGAAGGTGTGAGCTGTTAGCAGCAGGGTGGTGGATGTGTGCCTGCAGATGCAGAAGGCTCTTTGGATGCGTTAACCGCCCTGTTGGATGTGTGGGATGAGCTGCCATCTCGAAAAAACACTTTTCCTCCATGAAAATAAATACAAATACTTGGTGTTATGTGGGCCTTCTTCTTTTCTTTTTTTAGGCACAAGCTCGAAGAGGCTGTTTGTTGTTTGTTCAGCTACCGTGCTAGGCTGTGCCGCATTTATACCACCGCAACACAAATGCCCTGCTTGAAACAATAAGAAACCCAAGGGAAGCATCCTTCTGTGCTAAAATTATTAGAAAAGGATTAGAAAAGAAAGCAGCTACTAATTATTAACATCAGGTTCCCGCTCATTATTAGCATCACAAATGTAAAGTGGCTGCCAACAAGAATTGGCTTGGAAATCTCATTAGAGAGCAATGTCATCGTTTCTTCCTGGGTATAAATGGGGTTTTATCACCTTTGGAAAGGTTGGGTAGTGTCGCTAAATGCAGAGGGTGATCCCCTCAAGGTAGATATTTTTACCAATGAACTTGTATTAGCAAAATAATAGTAAATATCTGATCATTCTCTAAGTAATCCTGCAAATAAAACAATGCTGCGAATAGCTGAAGAATTCCACTCCTCCAGATTGCACACTGGAGTACAGAAGAAAAACACTAATGATACGGTAATGGAAAAAGGGCAAAACCATAATGAGAAGGGACATTTGTCACTCTACTCAGAAAAGCCTTACTGTCTCCCAGGGAATTTGGTTTAGTACAGAAAGTGTAACAGAATCACAGAATGATTAAAGCTGGAAAAGCCCTCTGAGCTCAGCCAGCCCAGTCCAGGAGCTGACATCACCACAGCAGCCAGACCAGGGCACTAAAAGCCACAGCCAGGCTGTCCTGAAACACCTCCAGGGATGGGGACTCCACCACTGCTATGGGCAGTCCAGGCTCTGATCAGCCTTTCTGTGAGGAAGGGCTTCCTAACATCCAACCTAACCCTCCCCTGGCAGCTTCTGACCCTGCCCTCTCATCCTGTCATTAGTTGCCTGGGAGAAGAGTTGACTCCAGGCAAATCTTAGAGCAGCCTTCCAGTACCTGAAGGGGCTGCAGGAAAGCTTGGTGGAGGCTGTTTGCAAGGGATTGGAGGGGCTGTTTCCAAGTGCTGGGAGTTGTAGGTGCAGGGAGAATGGATTCCAGCTGGAAGAGGGGAGGTTTAGACTGGAAGTCAGGAGGAAGTTCTTCCCCAGGAGGGTGCTGAGACCCTGGACCAGGTTGCCCGGGGAGGTTGTGGCTGCCCCCTCCCTGGCAGTGTTCAAGGCCAGATTGGCTGGAGCCTTGAGCACCCTGGTCTAGTAGGGGGTGTCCCTGCTCATGGCAGGGGATTGGAATGAGATGATCTTGAAGGTCCCTTCCACCCTGAACCATTCTATGAACCTATGAATGACAGAGAGCACATGACAGGAAGAAACACAATAAACAGAAGAGAGTACTACAAAAAACTGGGAGAAACAAGCATACAAGGAAACAAAAGTCAATGTGGGTATGGATAAAGCTGTAGGTACAGCTGGAGTTAAGGGTGAGGAGGGTTAAAAAGAGCATGAAAGCAGTGAAGCAGGAAGATGTGGAATAGAACGGATTTTGGGATGAAAAAAAAGGAGGAAATTCAAGCATATTATCAAAACTAAGAGGTGAAACACTTGGACAGGTTTAGAGGAGAAAGACTTTAGGAAGGTAGGTAAAGTGGGCAGAGTGGTTGTGAGCTAGCTACAGTGAGTCAGCAGGAATGAAACCATGGAGAAGGAGTCAAAATGACTTGAATTAGAGAAGCAAGGAAGTTTCATGCCCAGATCCAGTGCAAAACAGAAGCTTTGTTGTTGTCATTTTTCTTGTTCCTCAGTGGCCTAGAGCTAACCAATCTCCTGAATTAAGTATGCCAGGCTTGTTCTCTGGCACTCTGCTCTGCCACTACAGAATGCATTGTGTCCATAGTATTGAATTTGCCTTCAAAACCAAGCGGCTGCCTGCTGCCTGCACATTTTGAATGGTTCCTGGCCATGCTAACACTCAAACAGTGCTGGGGTCATGGCTGGGGGGTGTTAGCTGGCATAGCCCGAAGCTGTGCCACGGAACATCTGAGCATTTTGGTAGCACAAGCATTCTCTGCTTGGAAATATTCCAAGACCTTGATGGATTTACTGCTGGAGTGCTACCTTTCTTTCAGGTCTAGGTTCATGCTCTGTCTTGAGTCTCACCATCAAACCAAGACAGACAGCATCCATTCCGCAGAGCAGTGAAGGCAGGGCTGGACAGGGGACTAGACAGTCTCCACTGCCTATAAATTGGCAACCAATAACCAAGTATGTCCTGGGGTATATCATATGTCCCAAAAGAGAGTACTCTGAATCCCTTGAGGTGACCTGAGGAGGTGCTATGAGCATTGTCTTGAGAAAACATTTTATAGTCAACTGGAGGCATCACGACAGCTTATTTTCCCACAAGCAGCAGAATGAGGACAAGTAGTCAATACCACACTACAGAGAAAACCTTCTTCTCTCATTTTTCTCCCTCCAGCTTCACAGCCTCCACATCCCACCTGAAATTTGGTCATCCTGCTGCCCACAGAGTCCAATGTCAATCACAAGCACTGCGATCTCCCAAAGCTTTGGTTTCTGGACTTGATAAAGAAGAGCACCAGGAAGTCAGAGATCAGAAACCTTGGCAAAGCCTTTGATCACTGCGAGTGATTGCTCAGCTATGGATTATGTTCAGATTCCTCTAACCACACAGATTGTGAAAACTCTATTAATTTCAGTGACAGCTGGCTATCACACCTGTGGAATCTAATCTTCTCAGGCATTTCCACTGTGCTCTTCTCTATAGTATTCTGAGCAGTTGGGAAAATTAAACCACTACTGCATAATCTAATTAATCTTTGGTTCTAGTCTCTCTCAATAAGAGCGGGAGGAGAAATCACATAATTCATCCCGTGTAATTATTATTATGAAAGTTATTACAGTGAGAAAGAAGAGAGGGTAGTGAGGAGCATTTTGACCAGAGGGCATCAATACCTGTGTCTCTTCCAGTCTTTCCAGACCAGAGGAGGTTCCACATCAAGATGAGAAGGAACTTCTTCCCAGTGAGGGTGCCAGAGCCCTGGAAGGGGCTGCCCAGGGGGTTTGTGGAATCTCCTTCTTTGGAGACACTTCAAACCCAGCTGGACTGTTCCTGTGTGACTGGATCTAGGGGATCCTGCTGTGGCAGAGGGACTGGACTGGATGATCTTTCAAGGTCCCTTCCAATCCCTAACACTCTGTGACTGTGTGACTCCTGTTGATGGCGATGGTATCAGTGAATCTGAGATGAACTCAGTGAGATGTATCTGAAAAATTGCCAATCATCTCTTATTTCCTTTCAGTCAAAGAGAGATAAAGTTAACAGCTCAACAGGGGAAATGTTGAGCAGGTTTTATTATCTGACACCTCTTCCTGCGCTCCACAGAAAATTACCATCACCATCTCCAGTAATTACAGGATAAATTCTTCACAAACGTATAGAGCAATGTGAATCAATCCAAATTTCCAGAGCACCTGTCTTCTTGTCAGTGCAAGAGATCTTCTTTTTAGCTGCCAAAGATCGTGGAGAATCTCAGTGGGTTACACTGAGATCAGCTCCTGAGTGAGGAATGAGTCAGGGTGTGAAAGACAAAACCTCGCTGGGTAATAAGTGTCTATCTGAAGGATGTAAACCCCTTAGGGATTCATTTTGCTTGGGGCACTTTATCTAGGCTTGCATGCTGTCCTGCAATGCAATTACTATGCAAATGCAGGCAGTGGACATGGAAGAAATGTAGGGGCTAGCTGGTGGCAACATTAATGAGTTGAGATTTGCAACAGTGAGAAGCTAGAACTGATGCAATCTTGAAGGAAGATTTTTTAAGCAACATGCAATAAACATCTGCTTTCTGGGTATCTTTTGTTGGGTTGGTTTGTTTTCTCGTGCAGTTGCATGCATAGATATGAGCTACCTAGTACAACTAATGGTGGTCTCTGTAATCCCACATCTGTTCAGACCTGTGCTAAACATTTCCTGAATCATGGAATTACAATGGAAAAGCCCTCTGAGCTCATCCAGCCCAGCCCAGGACCTGACATCACCACAGCAGCCAGGCCAGGGCACTAAGGGCCACAGCCAGGCTGTCCTTCAACACCTCCAGTGATGGGGGCTCCTCCACTGTCCTGGCCAGTCCAGTCCAGGCTCTGATCACCTTTTCTGTGAGGAAGGGCTTCCTGATAGCCAACCTAACCCTCCCTTGGCAGCTTCAGACCCTGCCCTCTCATCCTGTCACTGTTTGCCTAGGAGAAGAGCCTGTCTCACACCTGACTCTAACTTCCCTTCAGGTAGTTACAGAGAGAGAGAAGGTCCTCCCTGAGTCTCCTCTTCTCAAGCTGAACAACCCCAAATCCCTCAGCCTCTGTTCATTAGACTTTCCCTCCAGTCCCTTCCAGCCTTGTTGCTCCTCTGGACCCACTGCAGCCCCTCTATCTCTTCCTTGAAGTCAGTGGTCCAGAATAGCCCTCAGTACTCAAGGGGAAGCTTCCCCACTGCAGAGTACAGGGGGACAATGACATCCCTAGTCCTGCTGGCCATGCTATTCCTGATACAAGCCAGGATGCCATTGGCTTTCTATGCCACCTGGGTACCCTGCTGGCTCTTGTTCAGTTGGTTGTCACCCAACACTCCCATGTCCCTCTTCACCAGGCTTCTCTCCAACCACTCACACCCAGTCTGTAGCTGCAGGGAGGTTATTGTGACCAGCGTGGAGGACCCTGCCCTTAGCCCCGTTCAATCTCATCCTGCTGGCCTCTGCCCATTGACCCAGCCTGTCCAGATCTCTTCAACATTTAGACAGCTCTCTTTTGTTCATGCTACCTCATACAGTTTTGTGATGAAAAAATGAGGAGGTATTTGATTTCAACAGTGGAGAGCAGTGCCAAGTGCCTCTCCATCACAGCCTGTGTTACAGCTGCCAATTCAGACGAGTGGGCAAGTTCCCCCTGCATCAGCCTCCTGCCCTTCTTTCTTTCTAAGAAGTCCTTTTCCCCTGTGCTGTTAATCTCTCTGACCAGCAACACAGGCCTGCTTCCAAAGCCTTTTGTGTTAGTGCTCATTCCAGTGGCTCCAATTTTGCTCTGAGTTAAACCCAATTAATTCCAGAATAACTCAATTAACTTCAAAGCCCTGAGCAAGCGACGGTAAGCGTAAGGAAGACAGGATGCAGTGTATTTACTTTGCTAGCATTGCTTTCCCTGGAACATCCTTGCACATGAGGAAGGAGCAGGAACCTCATCATTCACCACTGCCTATTAACATCGACCCACTGGAGGGTTGGTTTAGTGGCACTTTTGTCAGAGAGAAGAGAAATGGGGATCTTCTTGTTTTTGAAAGGAGGGAGGGGTAGAACTGGATGATCTTTAAGGTCCCTTCCAGCCTGAACCGTTCTATGAATCAATGAATCTATGAATCATTTCCAACGTGGGTACTTTGCCATAATGACCTTTCTGCCCAGAAAAAGATAGATAGCACTAAGAGAAATCGTTCTGCTCAAAAGTCCCTGCTGTGGCAGGGGATTGGACTGGATGATCTTTCAAGGTCCCTTCCAATCCCTAATGATTCCATGATTCTGTGATCCCTGAGGTCCCTTCCAACCATCAAACGAGTGAACACGTGAACTTACAGCTTGTCTTCCTGAAGAACTGGTTAGAGGCAAGGGCCACAAAGCAGTATCATACATCAGCTTCAGTCCATCTTGGTGGGTTTTGTTGTACACGGTCATTCTAGCATCTTTTTCATGTAAGAGAAAGGAGGGGGATCCAGTGCCCTGGGGAAAATTCAGAAAAGCTCTGTAAAAACCAGTCAGATTCCTTTGAATTCTTTTTCTGTGTTCCCTTTGTGTCTGTTCCCTTTGTGTTTGTGTCTGTTCTTAAAACACGAGCAAAGGTGGAGGAAAGCATCCATGAGAAGACCTCCACATGAGTGTCTGCAGCTGGCATGGGGTAAGCAGCTACGTTTGCTTAGAGACTTTGCAAGTAAGTGGAGGTAATAACTAGTTTTAACAGCAACTTTGGGTGGAGAGACTTGGAAAAGTTATGGATAATCAAGCGGTGCAGTTAACAGGCATACGTTAAAGCACGTTCAACTCCTTGGCCATGTGTTTTCACTCAGAAGAAAGAGGCTGGAGTTTTCAGCAATTGAAAGAGAATTAAGCTATAGAAAACGAAAGCCATTTGATTCTTGTGTTGGAGCACCCATATGGCGTTTAGCATCCTGCCCTTCAGACATACTTACATTCCACCTTTATTTGATTAACTTTCCTGCATGCCTTCAGAATAAGCATGTTCTAGGATTGGTGCTTAGGTCAGGGAGCCTAACGTACGCTGCATTTGCCAATACCCTTCCTCTTCTAGAAAGCTATGGAATCCATTGCTAACTGTGATTGCACTCAAGTTGCTGTAATAGTTAATAAATGCATGAAACTACATGTTGAAAAAGACACGCAACACCAGTACACTTCTGCTTGTGCTTGTACCTGTATGGATGTGCATGTGCCTCTTGGGATTGCCCACTCTGCCTGCCCAACCTGGGAATCAGGGGCATCCTTGCTGCTGGCAGCCTGCTGCCACTACTAACATCGCTCCTTGCTTCCTACAATGCATAAACACAGCCCCAGAATTTTTTCCTCTGCTGCAGCAGCCTTTCCTCCAGTGTGTGGGCAGAAGCTGTAATCTCCTCCAAGGCTGATGCAGTCAGAGTGGAGTGGATGTGCTGTCAAATGGACCTGCATCCTTTCCTCGGGGCCCTAGACTTGTCACCCAGAGGTTTTCCATCTGGCAGGGAATCAGCTGTCCCGAGGTTATTCCTGAGCTCAGCTGCCCTGTCCTGAATTGCTCCATAAAATGAGCACCCTGATCACAGATTAGGATGTTTTCCAGCTATTTTAAGCTTCCCGATGCATTTAACGATTGTTTCACAGCATTCAGAGTGTGATGAGAAGCATCCCGTGGCTGACACAGCAGCAGAACACAGGCTCCACGGTAATTTTGTCAAAACAGATGAGTGTTTAAAACTCTAATAAAATGTTACTGGAGTGACCATGTGCAAAGTTGTGAATCCCTTCCGTGCTTTTCACAGCACAGCTACCTAGCAACTAGTGACAAGATGAGAGGGCAGGGCCTGATGCTGCACCCAGGGAGGGGGTTAGGTTGGATGTTAGGAAGCCCTTCCTCACAGAAAGGGTGCTCAGAGCCTGGAATGGACTGCCCAGGAGAGTGGTGGAGTCCCTGTGTCTGGAGGTGTTTAAGGGTGAAGGACGATGGATGCCAATAACTCCTTATAACCCCCAGTTGCAAAAGCAGCAGCTCAGAGGACCCAGACTCAGGTGAGGCCCAGAGAAGCAGGAGAGAGGTGAGCATCACCAGGAGAAAGGTAGAAGCTGAGTAGTGTGTCACCATACACACTGTATACACACATAATAGCTGTATTGCAGTTACTGCTATGACTGTAACTTCCCCTGCATAGAGATAATCTCCCCTTTGCTGTCACATTACTACCTGGAGTAATAATGGCTCTTGGATTAGACTGACAAGATCTCAAGCAATAAATTCCTGTCGTTACCTATAAATTGTTTGCTCTTTATCCACAAACCAAGTCTTCAAGAGTAACTGCCTTCACTAGCACCCAGCCATGAACATGGAGCTTGTTAGCAGCAATGAGCTAGAATCTCTTCCTTGTTGGTTTCATATGAAAGGCCAATCACACTTGCTTCCCACGAAAGCACTTCAGTATGAGAGAGAAGGTCTCACGGGGGCAAAACATCTAATAGGGTTTTGGGAGGGAGCATCAGAACAGGACACCCCTTTGCAATGAAATAATAGGGTGCTGCAGGAATGGGGCTGTATTCTAACATCTGGAAAATGTTCTCTTAGGTTGCAATCACAAGGAGATGTCTGTGGTAGCTCACACGGCCCTTTAATTTCTCTCTCCCTGTCTCCACTGTGCTCCTGTCCCTGCCCACCCCATAGCAGAGCATCAGAGCTATTTTATGAGAAAATGAAGTTACAGCTAGTTAGCACAAAGCACACTGCTACCTTGGCTACACTTCTTGGAGTAGAGCTTACCCACATCACCTCACTCATGCAAAGCAGATCTGGGACCCTTGTTATCCCTCTCTTAGAGGGAGGAATAAATAGTCAAATGGCTAGAGGGGGTTTTATTTTGCTGTGCTTTTGCTTATTGGAGGGTTTAATCTCTCAGGGTATTTACTTTGGTTTGATGGATTTTGAGAGCAAGCTGCTCTCATAATATTTTGAATAAGCATTTTCTAACCTGTTGAGGTGAACACTAGGATTCCTGGCTTCCTAAAAATAAATCCCAACTATTCCCGTTACACTCAGCCTAACAGCATTGGGTTGTTCACCCATTTAATCTGTTACAGGTTAACTGAATGATTAAAGAGGTCATTCAAGTGGAGAGTGTAGAACAGGAAGCCGATCACCAGAACCACTCGGGTCACTTGGCTTCATGACTAACAAAGAACACAGTCCAAAAAGCATTTCATTCTACACAGTCATTTGGTTCTCCTGTAACTGCCGTTAATTACAAAGATGACCTCGATTGTTTATCCCAGACAGCATCTGCTCTTGTTTTCTGGAGTTGTTCAGCGTGGAAACTGAGTGTTGAAATCAACTGATAGCTGCTGTATGGAGCTGGCCAGTCTGGGCATCCTGCACTAAGTACTTTAATACTGTCTTGAGAAGTTCGTGTGGGGTGGGGAACAGATTGAGAGCAGCCTTGAGAAGGACTTGGGGGTGCTGGTCGATTCAAAACTCAACATGAGCCGGCATTGTTCACTTGTGGCCCAGAAAGCCAACTGCATCCTGGGCTGCAGCAAGAGAAACGTGACCAGGAGGGTGAGGGAGGTGATCCTTGCTCTCTATTCTGCTCTCATGAGACCACATCTGCAGTGCTGCATCCAGTTCTGGAGCCCCCAGCACAGGAAGGCGATTGAGCTGTTGGAAGGTGTCCAGAGGAGGGCCACGAGGATGAGTGGAAGGCTGGAGCACCTCTGGTAGGGGACAGGCTGAGAGAGCTGGGGTTGTTCAGCCTGGAGATGTCTGGGGGGATCTCAGAGTGGCCTTCCAGTACCTGAAGGAGGCTACAGGGAAGCTGGGGAGGGGCTGTTGGTAGATCTAGGGATAACGGAGTCCAGCACTTCCAGTTTGTTAACCTGAGCTGGTCTCTTCTCCAGAATCTCTGCCTGTAGTTCACTTTCATTTCTTTCTTGGGAGGAGACCACCAGAGGAAACAGAACCCAGCAAAATGAACCATAGGCTGCTGCTGCAGGCACAGCACACGCAGGCGTACATCCTCCGACTACCAAGGGTAACAAAGAGGCTCCTTTAGGGTGGTCCCATCCAGATGGGGTCTCCTGCATTGAGGATATGGTTGCAAATGGGTGACAATGTGCGTGGAGCTGCACCTAACCCTGTGATGCTTGACAGGCTCCATCAGGTTCAGGGGGCTGCAACTCAGCTGTGACTACTGTCCTTGGCATCAACTCCAAGGAGAGGCAGAGACAGGCAGTGCTGAAAGATCTGTTTTGAGCAGGAGCTGGTTTTGGCTCCAAGGTCCTGTCTTTCCACAACTGTAACGTTATTTTGCACAGACTTGTATTCATCTGTCCAGATTCCCACTTCCATCAGATAAAAGCAGGAGGAACTTGCCAAAGATGCACATTTTTGCCACTGTTCAGTACACGCTTGTCTAGATATTCCCCCCCTTTCCAAAGGAATTCTTTCTTCTCAGATCCCAAGTGGTTTCCACTGCACAGCTGCATTCCCTTATCTCCTCTTGCTGCTTTGTACTTGGACATGCAGTTCATTCCAGAAGCGCAGCCACACTGCCTGTCAGCTTCAGCTTACTAATTTCTCTCCTCCTTATCTGATGTCACCTGCACAACTTGGCTTTGGAGAAATTCTGCTCTTCTGTTCTTCATGCATGTGCAACACCTGGCATGAATACTTGCGTGGAGGCTCAGGACAGGGAGGGGTAGCAACTTGCCCTAGGAATGGGCAGAGGATACGGCCCTGATTTGGAGAAACACTTAAAACCTGGAAATCACAAGAAATACTGGCATTGTTTGGAGGCCTTCTTGCTCTCTACATCTGAAAGGGCATTGAGAGAGAGGCATAGAGAGGTAGGTGCTGGCCTCTTCTCACAACTAAACAATGATTGGACTAGAGGGAACGGCCTAAAGCGGCATCACGGGAGGGTGAGTCTGGACATTGGGAATACTTTCTTCTCTGAGAGGGTTGTAAAGCAGTGGAATGGGCTGCCCAGGAGAAAGGGTTGAGTCACCAGCCCTTGATGTGTCTAGGGCTCACACAGATGAGGTGCTTAGAGATCTGTTTTAGGGGTGATAAAGATAAATATTAGCTTTATAATATTTATAAAGATAAGAGTAGGGTTAAAGTTTTGACCTGATGGTCTTATAGGTCTTTTCCAAACTAAGTGCTTCTCTGATTCTGTGATCTAGAACTCTGAGCACACGTGCTGTTGCTGGATTGCTGCCACTGTTTTTTCAAGAATAAACAGTGTGCTTTGTGTTCCCCTACCTACTCAGAGATGAAGACAGTGCTACTTCATCATACAGCATTTGTACCACCCCTGAGATAATTCAGATGCTACAGGCATGCTTGCAATTTGTTTCCCTGTCACTGAATGTAAAACAAATGCATTCTCTCAAAGGTCCCACACAGATTGGATGCTGTTCCTTAAACATGCAGAGGTGTACAGCAGCCTAAGGAAAAATACGAATACATTTCTTTAAAGAGTAAGATACAGCACTGTTATAGATGTTCCAGACACCAGAACCTTTTTAAATCACAAAATCACAGAATTATTGAGGCTGGAAAAGCCCTCTGAGCTCATCCAGCCCAGCCCAGGACCTGACAGCATCACAGCAGCCAGACCAGGGCACTAAGGGCCACAGCCAGGCTGTCCTGAAACACCTCCAGACACAGGGACTCCACCACTGCCCTGGGCAGTCCAGTCCAGGCTCTGAGCACCCTTTCCCTGAGGAAGGGCTTCCTAACATCCAACCTAACCCTCCCCTGACAGCTTCAGGCACTGCTCTCTCATCCTGGTGCTACTTGCCTGGGAGAAGAGCCTGACCCTCTCCTGTCTATAACTTCCCTTCGTGTAGTTGTAGAGAGGGAGAAGGTCCCCACTGAGCCCCCTCTTCTCCAGGCTCAACACCCCCAGCTCCTTCAACCTCTCCTATTCAGTCTTGTTCTCCAGTACCTTCTGTGCTACTCCTCTGGACCCCCTCCAGCCCCTCGATCTCTTTCTTGAAGTGAGGGCCCAGCAATGTGGCCATAGAGTATTTTTATGCACTCTTGCAAGGAAAAATACATCTTGAAAAGTCTGTGCTCTCGTCTGCCTCTGCTGAAACTGCGGTCTGACAGTCTGTATTCACATCTCAGGAAAACGTGCAAACCAAACCTCAGGAACGTGTTCAGTCTTTGCTAAAACAGCAAGGATGTCTCTGCAGTCTGTGTCCTTTCCATGCTGGCACAGAACGTTCCGTTCACCCACTCGTTAAAATAAAATCCACTCCATGAAATAGTGGGAAATAATTGTCCTGAAGGAGATGCAGGCATTTCTTTGAAGTGTGAAGATGCAGCTGCGACGATCAGAGAGGACTACATTTGTTTGATCAAACAGTTAACGACGTGGTACAGAGAAACCCAAAAGAGAGAGCAGAAGATGAGAGGTGGTTTGCAGAAGATTAACAGGACACGCTCGTCAGTAGTTTGTTTGTTAGTCTGGGCACAGGGAACATCTGTGATGCTTCATCTGTCAAGTGTTAGAATCATAGAATCCTCATAGCTGGATAGGTCCTACAGGATCATCAAGTCCAGCCCCCATCCAAACAGCTCCCCAGTGCCTAGACCATGGCCTCAAGTGCTCTAGCTACTCTCCTTTTTAACACCTAAAGGGATGGGGACTCCACCACCTCCCTGGGCAGCCTGGTCCAGTGCCCAACCACTCTCTCAGGGAAGAACTTCTTCCTCAGATCCAATCTAACCCTCCCCTGACACAGCTTGAGGCCATTTCCCCTCATCCTATCATTAGGAATTTGGGAGAAGAGACCAGCACCAGCCTCACTACAACCTCCTGTTAGGTAGCTGTAGAGAGCAAGAAGGTCTCCTCACAGCCTCCTCTTCTCTAGACTCAATAACCCCAGTTCCCTCAGCCAATATTGTGCAGTATGTGTGTGTGTCAGCTTACTCAGGGCATCTCTGGATGAGGAGTAACCTCTTATTAGAATGTTCTTTTCAAAGACTTCACATAGAGAACTTTGATTGCAAGGCTACCCGAGTGAGGCAGCTCTTCGGGGTCCCATTCATCGTGCTGTGCCTGCGTTTATTTATTCAGACAAAAGCATTGTATGGTGATTGTTCTATGAAGATAGGGTGAGCGTGATTTAGTTCAGTGCAGAATACTGTGTGGGTCTAAGGATGCACATTAGCAGCATAATGTCTGCAAGGGACCAGGAGCACAATTGCAGAGAGCCCTGAGCTCACACGGATTCATTTACATCTCTCAGCAGGTGTAGGTTACACAAAAATCTATACCTGTTGTTACTCAGCATCAGAAAATGACACTGGTACCAAGCTTTGGCCACAGTAACCCCCTGCAGCCTGGCAGAGAGGGACCTGGCAGTACTGCTGGACAACCGACTGAGCACGAGCCAGCAGGGTGCTCAGGCAGCACTGAAGGCCGATGGCATCCTGGCTTGGCTCAGCAATAGCGTGGCCAGCAGGACTAGGGATGCTGTTCTCCCCCCTGTGTCAGCTTTGCTTGAGAGAGAGGCAGTCCAGGTGTGGGTGAAGCTGCAGCACCATGTGGCTTATAAATGCCCCACGGCCACCTAGGTGCTGGGTTGATGTGCCTAGATGTAGGCTCTGGCTTCATGTGTGATTCAAGTGCGTAAGATCTCAGTCTGATTCCCTTATTTCCTTTACCAGCAGACCTTTCTCTGATGGCCTGCAGCTCTGTTAGCACTTCTAAAGGAACAGAGGGTGGGTGGATGGTCCCTTAGACTCCCCTGCTTAAGCAGGATAAGACATCAACTTTTCATTGTCTGGAAAAAGATGTAAATTGCCCTCTGAATTGATCATAAAGAGACGGGTTTGGGCTTGCTGCCTGGCTGACACAGAAAGCTGCTGTTGGACTGGGTGTGCCCCAGCACACTCGTTTACTCTAAGGTGCTCTGCAGTCAGAAGCTGTCGATGCATCAGCAGGTAAAGTCTCTTCAGATTGCTGACTGCCCCTGACACCTTGTCCTTGGCTGCCAGAGACAGAGTGATACCAGGAATAAGATGGCTGCAGGAACAAACAGCCCCTGGGCTGGTGCAAGGATGATGTCCAAAGAGCTGATGTGGTGAAGGGAAGAATTCCCTCCTGGTCTCCTCACAGAGATGCCTTCTGATAAGGCTCTGCTCATCATTTGCTATGCGCTCACCTAATGGCACTGTCTGCCACACTGGCCTAGCTGCACTGGGAAACAAGATGGTGTTAGAGAGGATGCTACGTGTAGTAAGATGCTAAGGTCCAGCTATATATTCACAGATCTCTATAGCAAATGGATCAGTCCTGGACCTGCTCAGACCACCTTGCTCAGGTCTGCCGTGTACAGGCATTAGAACAGAGCATTATTTGTGTTTTAAATACCTTGAGTGCCTGAGCCTGTTGTATCTGCCTGAGCAGCACTGCATTCAATGGGGTTATTCTAGCATTTCATCAAGATTTACTGTGCAGTGTGATGCACGGCGTTTGTTTTCCCGTATAAATAGAGCCTTTTACCTGCTGCTGCCTTCCTTTCTTTACCCTTCTCTGTAGTCTTTCTAAGGTGCTCCCTAAGCCCTGGTAAAAAAGCAGTTTACAGGGCTAGAGCCTGTGTACATGCTTTCTATTTGGAATTTGTCTCCTAGCTTAGCACACGGCATTTCTAATCCAAAATAAATACACAGTATATCCACGAGTACCAGGTGGATGTTGTTTTACTTTGGTGTTACTCATAGTTAGAGTAGGATGGACATGAGATCATCACGCAAGCAGAGAGCACAAAGTAGAGTCGTTTAGGTTGGAAAAGACCTTTAAAGCCATCTTGGTAAAGAACTTGCTTAGAAGTGCTCATATCTCCTAGCTGAGCTTAGAGCTGTGTACAATCAATGCCTTTCACAGTAGTTTTTCCAAGCAGGAGATCAAAAGGCAGCAGTGAACCAAACGATGTGAGGCAGGGAAGAAGTTAGCAGCAGCTGCAGGCTGCCATGGGCTGCTGGAAAGCCACTGTCTGTAGCCCTCATGCCTTGACTTGTTTCGCTTAAGAGGGTAAGGGAAAAGTGGGCAGCTACTGAAGGGCTTCACGAGGATCACTAGCAGAGGCAGGAGCGTATGGATGTATATGTTCAATGCAGTGAATTGATTTCTAACCAACCAGCACGTAAACAGACACTTGGATCACCCACTGATAACGTGCAGGAGTACACGGACAGCGTAGGCAAAGCGCAGTGGAAACACGGACCTCCTGTTTGAAAGAGGCTCCTGCAAAGGCTCCAACTCCTACACAGAGACTGTGGCATGTAGAAGTATCTTAACAGCTACCTAGTGTGGTTGAGGTGTAGTCAGGTAGATCTGGAGAAAGGTCAAGGCTATTTTGATGAAAGCACATGCTATTCCGTCGTTTGTTGGGTTGTGGGGGTTGGATGTTGTGTTATTGACTCCCTATTAGAGATGCTGGGGTTTTATATCTCTTATGACTGAAAAGACAGGTACTTGGAGTGACTTTCTGCTAAAGGGCACTGAGAAACCAATTTGCCAGCCTGACAGAGAATCTCAAGGGGTCTGGTGCCTCCCAGGAGCTAAGATCACAGACACTACTGAGAGGGTGCCACAACTAATCAAAAGCAGGCTACCATCCCCTGTTACTCTTTCTCATGGGCAGGAATGACACAGCAAACCAGCAGCTAAGCAGAAAGAAACAAGGAGGACTGCGAAGCCCTAGGGATGCAAGTAAAGAATTGTGGTGCAGAAGCTCTCTTCAATTTCACCAGCTAGAGGAAAGGAGGTAGCCAGAAATAGATGTGTAGTGCCTAGCATCTTCTGGCGACAGGGCTGATGCCATCACGAAGGTTATGGGTTTTACAGCAATGGGCCATCCTTCAGTGGCTATAACCTGTGGAAGAGGGGTGGAATATGCCCGTCTGGAAGGGGTAAGAGAATCTTTGATAGCAGGCTAGCCAGCTTAGAGAAATGAGCCTGAAATGGAAGGATGTGGGAGTGAGGTTTATAACAGAAATTCTTGGGGCAAGACATCCATGCTGAGTGGCATGAGCTAGATGTCAGATGTTAGGGTTACTTGGTTGGTTTTAGGTTGGACTGGACAATCTTTAAGGTCTTTTCCAGCCTCATCAGTACTGTGAGACTGTGATCCACCTGGGAAAGATCCAGAAGATATACCTGGATATACCTTGGGGCTCTGTATTATACAACCTCCTGTTCCCCTCCAGGAAACCCTGCATGCTTGCCTTCCTTTTTGAAAAACCCATGTACTAACACACACAGTGTGGGGAATAAGCAGGGGGCTACAGGAAAGCTGGGGAGGGGCTGTTTCCAAGGGCTTGGAGTGGTAGGAGCAGGGGGAATGGTTTCCAGCTGGAAGAGGGGAGGTTTAGACTGGAAGGCAGGAGAAAGTTCTTCACGATGAGGGTGCTGAGACACTGGACCAGGTTGCCCAGGGAGGTTGTGGCTGACCCCTCCCTGGAAGCGTCCAAGGCCAGATTGGCTGGGGCCTTGAGCACCCTGGTCTAGTGGGGGGTGTCCCTGCTCACGGCAGGGGGTTGGAACTGGATGATCTTTAAGGTCCCTTCCAATCTGAACCATTCAATGGATCTATGAATCTATGGGTAGAGCAGGCAGTCTCTATGTCCTGTGCTTGTACAGCAGCTTTGAGCATC
This sequence comes from Upupa epops, assembly GCA_013397515.1. Taxonomy (NCBI): domain Eukaryota; kingdom Metazoa; phylum Chordata; class Aves; order Bucerotiformes; family Upupidae; genus Upupa; species Upupa epops. The sequence goes on along the minus strand of VZRI01010108.1, from coordinate 31,941 downwards.
ACTCAGAACGTGACTCTGCAAACCTCATGCATTTGGATTAAAAACAGCTCATGATGGCTGTTGGATGAACTTCCATCACTGTCTGATGCATCTTCCTGTTTGATGGGGGTGATACTTCCCTTCTGTGAGGCACTACAGTTCCACGGCTGTTGGCTCGAGCATACTCTACCCTGAAAGGATAGGGGAAACACTTGCATATCCAAGGAAATGTCAGTCTGTGCAAACTTATTGATCAATTCCTGTTAAATATGAACATAATATTAAAGGAGTGAGAAAGGAAGATCCCTGCTTCTCTTTTATCCTGTGCCAGGCTGGCTCTGTCTGATACTGCTTCTAGCACACCTGAAAGCGCTGGCAACAAGGATGTAAACCATACCCTCTGGTACAGAGCCTTCTAGGCAAAAGAGACAGCGATTATAGAGCTATACTCAAGGTGTATGAGTAAATATATGAGTAAATGCTTTGAGTATGTGAGTGTATATATGAGTATACACTCTGAGCATACTATACTCAGTATACGGAGCATACTGTCTCCAGTATATATTCTGAGTATCCCATCTTCTCATCAAACGCTACAGGGATCCCATAGGAGATGAAAACAGTTGCTTAGGACTGGTGGTGATGATGTATGTGTGCGTATTTCAAACATCTGGTTTGTATGTAGATGCACAGGCATAGAGTTAGAGACAAAGGTATCATCTGGTGCCACTGAACTCATTACAATAGCAAGAGAGCAGTGGCTGAAACTGAGCCACAACAGCATTCAGGTGATACTGGTCACAGAGAAAGGTCTTTTTAGACCAAGCCTTTGTTCCCAAGGGCATTGGGCCATCACTTGGCCACCTAGTGCAAGGCCCTGGTTCTCCTCAGAGAGCGGGTGATGAAGCAAAAGTGTTTCCTTGACTCTCCTTGCTGTTGGTAATCTCAACAACGAGCACTTGGCCACAGCGTTTTCCCCCTGATGCTGGCGCAGAGTAATTTGCTAAAGCCAAAGCCAACACACAGGCTGCCTCCAGCTGGCAACCCTTCTCCTGCCATGGCTGCTGCGAGCTCCCCAACCTGGATCCAGCAACAGTTAGCATCCAGCACCAGGAGATGTCTTGGCTTCAGTTTTCAAATCAGTTAATGAAGGCATCAGTCCCCAGCTTCACCAAAATTTGTGATGGCAGCTCTGACCCTGGAGGATGGTGAGGAGGAGAGAGCCAGAGAGGTAATACAGGAGTAGCCCCGACCTTGTGAAAGAGCATCTGCTGCTGAAACTCTGCTCCAGATCGGTGAGCTGAGCCCGATGTAGGGAGCTGTGTTCCAAGGGAAAGCTGCTGCTCCCATTGTGGGGCTACAAAATAAAACGCCCCATTTAGTCCTTAGCTCCTTTCACTTCTCCCAGGATGAAACAGAGGAAAATCACCAATCAGTGTAGCTTTCTCAGGCAGAGATCTGGCTTTATAAAGTGCATGACCCTCCCCAAAGTCCATCACGGATTTGCTGTTGCTATCGATTTTGCATGAAGCGCTTTCGTATCTTACAGTGATGCCAGGAGAAAGCTGGCAGAGAGGAGAAATTCATAGCTGTTCCTAAAGGACGACAAAGAGGAAAGGCCCTACTAGCAGGTAGTTGAATAAGTGTGAGCTAAATTGGATCAGCTTTCCTCAGGTCTGGCAGAACTGGAGTGCATTTGCAGTAGCCATTGGCTTTGAATGCTGACAGCAGTGCCTTGAGGAGTAGTGTGCCTGTTCCTCAATTCCAGAACCACAGCATAATCCCGATTGGAAAGAACCTCCTAGATCACTGAGTCCAACCATCGCCACCCCAACAAAAAACCTCAATCCCTGAGAGACTGAGGTTTTGAAAGATCATTCAGATGTGGTTTGGAGTGATAGAGTTGAAGGTTGAACTTTGTAGAGCAGGGTTAATGGCTGCACCTGGCGATACCAGGGTCTTTTCCACTCAGAATGATTCTGTGTGATGCTGTGATTCACTATCCCAGACTGCCATAGCACTGCTTCTTAAAAGGTGCTTCAGATAGGGAGGTTTCACTAACCCTGAGGAAGATATGAGGTGTAGATTCATAAAACCCTGATTAAAACTTCAGAAACAAGTACTACCGTCTGGAAACTTGTTAGCTTGTGCCATGGTTCCAAACACTTCGGCTTTGGTTCTGTTCTTCACGCATTTTGCCACAGAATAATTTTATCTTCTCTGGGAAGGAAGGAACCTGATGACTCTTTAACTTTTCTTCAGTTTTACTGGATATTGACAGAGTTACAGAGTTACTGAGGTTGGAAAAGCCCTCTGAGCTCATCCAGCCCGACCCAGGACCTGACATCACCACAGCGGCCAGACCAGGGCACTAAGGGCCACAGCCAGGCTGTCCTTAAACACCTCCGGGGATGGAGACTCTACCCCCTCCCTGAGCAATCCATTCCAATGTCTAACCACCCTTTCTGTGAGGAAGACCTTCCTAACATCAAACCTAACGCTCCCGTGGCACGTTTTCCATCTCTCCCCTCTCATCCTATCACTGGGAGAAGAGCCTGTCCCCACCTGTCTATAACTTCCCTTCAGGTAGTTAGAGGGAGGGAGAAGGTTTTCCCCCTGAGTTGTCTCTTCTCCAGACTCAGCACCCCTACCTCCCTCAGCCTTTCCTCATCACCCATCCCCTTCAGTCCCTTCCCCAACCTTATTGCTCCCCTGGACTGACTCCAGCCCTTCAATCACTTTCTGGAAGAGAGGGGCACAGAACTGCCCCCAGGACTCGAGGGGTGGCCTCCTCAGTGCCCAGTAGGGGAGGAGAATGACATCCCTAGTCCTGCTGGTCACACTATCGCTGATCCAAGCCAGGATGCCACTGGCCTTTCGTGCCACCTGGGCACACCGATGGCTCATATTAGCTGGTTATTGACCAGCACTCCCTCCTGTTGTCAGAAGAAGGGCGAGTTCCATCATTACATTCTCTGCGGTCACGCATTCCCTGGGGTTTCGGTGTTGCTCTGCGCAGGGAGGGCAGGCGTCGATGCTCCAGATAAGCAAAATCAAAATATTAAGTGCATCCCACAATTTTCTTCAGTGTGGGTGTTGGTGTATGGAGCGTGTTAAACTCCACAGCTCAGCTTGTGGCCGTCTCCCTCTCTCTGGACTTTTGCTCGTGTTCTGTAACATTCTAAAGGCATCCTCTGTCTTGCACAGAGAGCTGTGATAAGTGCCACTTCAATGCCTCCATTTCAAAACAGTGACTTAACTGGCTTCTCTCCTCCACGTGTGCGTGTCAGAAAACACCCTGCCCACAAATGACTCCAACGTTCCCATAGAAACTAACGCACTTCAGGCAGAAAAGCGGGATAAGATTTATAAAACGGATTAAAAAAAAACCCCAAAATACAAAAGGAACAGGGTAAAAAAATAAGGAAGGGCACCGAAACTTGGCACGAGTTTGTAAAAGTGCTGGGGAGATGGAGAATCCTTTGTAAAGCATCGTTCAAAGCTCATAATTAGTTGATAATGACTGTGTCCCGGATAGCTAGACTGTAAGCTCAGGTGTTTTGCTCAGCCTCTCTGTCTCTAGCAGTGTAGTCTGGGCACGGTTGTGATTCCTGGCATCTTTGCAGCTGGTACTGAGCGCAGTGCAGAGCACCCTGTGGGATGTCCATGTGTCCCACCTGTGTCCTGTGAGTGCCCGATGCAGCTCCTTTTAGGAGGGCTACGTCTCTCACTTGAGCTTAGGGGTGGTTTGTTGCTGAGGTGAAAAGCAGAAGCAGCTGAGGAGGAAGCACCGCTACAGCCTCTCCTTCATGGAAATAAAGGGAGATGCAGAGCAGGCACCACCTCTCTGTTCTCCCAGAGCAATCTCTACGCTCAGAGCTGCAATGACTTGACCAAACAGGGACAATTTCTAACCCAGCTCTGCCAACCCTGGAGCTGGGATGGCAGCAGCCCTGTGGCTACAGAGTCTCTGGGATACAGAGACACACAGCACAGCCAACCCCTATTTCATCAGGGGGCTTTGGTGCTCGCCTCGGGTTGGAAATATCTCACAGTGACAGAAGGGCAGCTCTCCCTTTCTTGGCACAGGATCAGGCTGCCTGTTCATTGGCAACCGTGCGCTGGCTGCCTCAGCTCCCGGTCCAGCTGAAACAGCACTGCTGGTAGGGCTGGCGCTGCCTCCTGTGAAACTGGAAGCCCTGGAAAAATGCATAGGCCAGTCAGAAAGGGTTAGTGCTGCAGGACGAGAGACAGCCCAGGACGAGAGACAGCCCAGGATGAGAGACAGTCCAGGATGAGAGCAGTGTTTTGCACATTTCTTTTCACTGAGGGCTAGGCAGCAGTTTTGCTTCACCTGGTGTTTCCTCAAAACAGGTTTCCCAGCTCTGCCTCCGATCCGACAGACACGAGACAGATGTTGCCATCCATTTTTCAGTGATTTTATTCTCCGAGTAACTTGGTGTTCCCTCCCTGACTCCTGCATAATTCAGGTTGCTTACAGTGACTGGATGCTTCGTTTTGAATTTCTCCTTGTTTATTTGCCCTCCCCTTTGCCAGGGACTAAAAACATAACGCTTGATCACCAGGCTGGAGACTGCTGTGCACCCACGCATCTGCAGTGCCTTCCCAGGGCTCCTCTGCAGTCCCAGCCCTGCTGGAGAAGCTTTAACTCCTGGGCTTCTTCAGTGAGGCATGCCAGCCTGCTCAGACACAACTTTCACAACTGAAAGTGAAGAAGTCTCAGTGAGGTGTGGAGAGTAGCCCTGGGGAGAGGGAATTGGGGGTGCTTGTGGAGCCAGAAGTGTGCACTTGCAGCCCAGAAGGCACTGGATCCTGGGCTTCATCAGGAGAAGGGTGACCAGCAGGTCGAGGGAGGGGATTCTCCCCCTCTACTCCACTCTTTTGCAGCCACAACCTCCCTGGGCAACCTGGTCCAGTGTCTCAGCACCCTCATCGTGAAGAACCTCCTCCTGACTTCCAGTCTCAACCTCCCCTCTTCCAGCTTGAAACCATTCCCTCTGCTCCTACCACTCCAAGCCCTTGGAAACAGCCCCTCCCCAGCTCTCCAGTGAAGCCTGTGGACTTGATGACAGCTGTCTACATCCTTCAGCTGTGATGAACTCCCTTTCCATGACTTCCCCATAAGCATCCATTTTTCTCTGGTCTGCCTTACTTATGCCATGCTGCTTTCAGCCTGGACTCCTGCCCCAGCAGAGGCCCTTGGAGAAGGTTATGCAGTTATGCAAGCAGCCTGTTTAACACTGTGGAAAAGATCTTCCCCAGATCCAAGGAATGCACAACCTGTCTCTCTTTATGCTCTGTTCGTACTTCAAAACCATCGCTCTCTTCCTCCAACAGCCAGATCTGTCTGTGCCAGATGGCCCTCTTTGTTGCTCAGCTGGAACCAATGTGACGGGGTGATTCCTATGATCAACCTGGAGATCTCAAATCCAGGGGTTAAGGATGCAGGAGCTCAAGTGTTCCTGATGCCCAGTGCGCATGAAGCCCTCAGGCTTCTGGTACCCACTGAGAGGCCAGAATCACAGCTTTAGGGTGTTTGTTGCTTACAGTTTTGAGTCAATGCACCATTAACTTGTCTGACCTCCCAAGGGAAGGCTTGCATCTGACAGATCTTTCCAGGAAGGTGACTTCTCCCGCGTAAATACTCAGCAGTCCACGGCCAGAAGGATGCATTTATTAGCGAATGGAAGGTGACAATGGGTGAGATCAAAGGACGACCTGGTGACTGGTATCTTGTTACTCACTAGCCTGTTAAAATTACTCCAACTGGACAAGAGTTTGCATTCCTATTGTGTAAATATCACGCTGAGGGTGGCTGGGAACGCTTTGGGACGAGACTGAAGAGCAGAACTAAAAAAGCCTGTTTACTCAAACAAAGCAAACAAGCTGCCTTGAAACTAACAATGTGTTGCAGGGCTGGCTGCCAGGAAGCTATAGCTAGGTAATAAATCATTCAATTATTCAACGTATTATTTAGATTTCCCACAGAAAGGTAATAAAACAGCAGCACGTGTTGTAGAAGATGCAAACATAGAGAAGAATTCAACAGAGGAGAAGCCACCACTCCTGTTAGTTTCCAAAAGGACCAAAGTGTTTGCTCAAGCCCATCGGCAGAGATTGTAATAAACAGGATTGTTCGCTACGTGAGCAGCTCCCTGGAGGGTTTGGTGATGATCTCTGAATGGTTTCTATTAACAGTGACCAACAAAGGCACTAGACTGGGAGAGGCTGTCTTCATGGACCCTTGGATGCTGAAAGGAAGCAGTTAAACTGTGTGCAGTTCTGTGTCCTTTGTTTCAAGAAGGAGATGGAGGTGCTGGAGCAGGTCCAGAGGAGCAACGAGGCTGGGGAAGGGACTGGAGGGGAAGGCTGATGAAGGGAGCTGGGAGTGTTTAGCCTGAAGAAGATGAGACTCAGGGGAGACCTTATCACTCTCTTGAAGGGAAGCTGTAGACAGGTGGGGGACAGGCTATTCTCCCAGGCAACTAGTGACAGGATGAGAGGGCAGGGCCTGAAGCTGCACCAAGGGAGGGTTAGGTTGGATGTTAGGAAGCCCTTCCTCATGGAAAGGGTGATCAGAACCTGGAATGGACTGTCCAGGCTCCCAACCCTGCAGGTACTTAAGGTCAGGCAAGCAACCTGACCTGGGCGAAGACATCCCGTCTCACTGCAGGGGAGTTGGACTAGGTGACTTCTAAAGATCACTTCTAACTCCAGCTACTCTGTGATTTGCTGGAACATATCAATGCCATGGGGAAAGCATTTCTGTCTCTGCTGTCACTTTGTCACCACTGCTGACTCTTTGATCGGAGGAAGGAGGAGTCGCTGCTCCTCCAATAAGGGAGAAAAGGAGCTGGGAAGAGAGAGGCCCAGGTAAGGGTTAATGGGAAGAGAGGAATATGTGGTTGTAAATGTTTAAGCCAGTTCTCAGGAATGCTTGGAATCTTTATTGCTGGTGAATAAATCTCAGCAGAGCTGACAACTGCAGGGAAGCTCAGGGGATCGGTCTAAGGCATCGAATGAGATGAAAAACTGAGAGCTCTCCAAAATGTCATCTCTATGCTGCTGCCTTATCATCAGCTCTGACAAAAACATGATTGAGGAACGATTTATGGCGTGCACTCACTTTAGTTCTTTGGGTAATTGGAATACTAAATGCACAGAGAGATCATACTCCTGATATCTGAAATCCTTCCAAATTAGGTAGCAGTGCTTTTAGAACTAAAGGATTCAGTAGCCTGCCCAAATGTGCATCCCTTCTGCCTTCGTGGCAGCCCTCAAATACTTCAGCCCTGTTTTCACCACTGAACTATTCCTGGGAAACTACAGGCAGTCATTTAATTTCCCTGGGACAGTTTATTGGCTTTCTTTTACATCCAGACTTTGCATGAAGAGCAAAGCTCTGTCCACCCCATAAAACTTCTCAGCATCTATTACAGACGATTGGCTTGGTCAAAACCTGTCCATCCCATCCACTAAATCATCATCATCAGTTACCCTGCCCTTACTTCCCACCTCAGCGTCACACTGAAGTGGTCAAAGTCTTGAAGTTGGATCATCCTCCTGTCACTCAGGGATACAAATTCCTGCCCCAGGGAGCCAAAGCCTGTGCACAACAAAGGATGCTCCTGTGCACTGAGGGAAAGAAAATCATGGCAAAGCATCAAAGGGCAGGCTGAAGAGAACCACAGGATTAAAAGAAATAGGAGTAGGAAAAGAAAGAGGAAGACCTTGTTAGCAAGGGGGGACCTCATTAATGTCTATAGATGTGTGAGGAGTGGGTGTCAGGAAGATGGAGCCAGGCTCTTCTCAAGGGCATCTGGTGATAGGACAAGGGGCAGCTGGAACAGAGGAGGTTCCCTATCAATATCAGCAGGAACTTCTTCCCAGGGAGGGTCCCAGAGCACTGGCACAGGCTGCCCAGGGGGGCTGTGGAGTCTCCTTGTCTGGAGACGTTCCAACCCCGCCTGGCTGTGTTCCTGTGCAACTCGGTCTGGGTGATCCTGCTGTGTCAGGGGGATTGGACTGGATGATCTTTCGAGGTCCCTTCTGATCCCTAAGGATTCTATGATTGTATAATTCTCAACCCACATATTAGCTGTCTAAATCAATGCAAGCAATCATTGTCAGAAGCAACTGAGTGATGTAAATCTATAGAATAAATCGTGTCACCTTCTCTATTTGTTTGTTGTCCTCCAGTATCTTCTTGTAGTCCTCCAGGAGACCCGAGATTCCCAAATGTATACATTTTTGAAGATATCTTTCCATGGAGATCAGCTAGAGAAGTATCTTTGGGAATACAGAGAATTGGTTAGTCGTAAGTCACACTCTGCTGCTTAGTCATATTCCTGCTTCTCTGAGCCCAGCTGGGAGAGTTATGTAACATCTGTGCTCTACATCAGGGTGGTAGCAGGACATGCTTCACAAGAACGGGTATGCATGCATAGAATCACAGAATCATCAGGGATCAGAAGAGACCTCCAAAGACCATCCAGTCCAATCCCTCTGCCACAGCAGGATCACCCAGACCAAGTCCAGGTGGGTTTCAAACGTCTCCAGAGAAGGAGACTCCACAACCCCCCCCAAGCAGCCCCCTCCAGTGCCCCATCACCCTCCCTGGGGAGAGGTTATAGAATCGGTCAGGGTTGGAAGGAACCACAGGATCATCCAGTTCCAACCCCACTCTCCCGGTGAAGAACTTCCTCCTCACATCCAGTCTCAATCTCCCCATCTCCAGCTTTGCTCCATTTCCCCTAGTCCTGTCACTCCCTGAGACCCTAAAAAGCCCCTCCCCAGCCCTTTTGTAGCCCTCTTCAGACCCTGGAGGCCACATATAGGTCGCTGGGCCAGTTCATTTCAACTGGATCCTGCTTTAAGAGGTTGGACTAAACGATCCCTGAGGCCGCTTCCAACCTGCAAACCTGCGAGCCTGGGAGCCTCCTCTTCTCCAGCCTGAACAGCCCCAACTCTCTCAGTCTGGCCTCATAGGAGAGGTGCTCCAGCCCTCTGATCATCCTTGTAGCCCTTCTCTGGACTCGCTCCAGCACGTCCACATCCTGCTTGTACTAAGGGCTCCAGAACTGGACGCAGTACTCCAGGTGGGGTCTCACCAGAGTAGAGGAGGAGAATCCCCTCCCTCGACCTGCTGGCCACCCTTCTCCTGATGCAGCCCAGGATCCGGTTGCCTTCTGGGCTGCAAGTGCACACTGCTGGCTCCTGTGGAGCTTCTCATCCACAAACACCCCAAAGTGCCTCCCCCCAGCACTACTCTCCAGCCTGGCAGACTCTATCTGTACTTAGTAAAAGCATTAGCTGGAGAATGCAGGCATCAACCCCACTAGCTCTCACACGCCAAGTGAGTGCTCTACCACTGGAGCTAATTCCCCACCCATATCCATGCATGTAGGTACCTGTGTGCGTTCTCAAACAGGTAGATGTATCACTCCCAATCACAGCTTCTCCTCTCTGAAATCAGTGGGGAGACTGTTGCAGCTCTGGAACTGTGATCCTACACAAGGTAGAACAAAAGAAAAGTCATCATGTCTGCTGTCCAAAGCTCCAGGGCAGTACTCTACTTCTTCTCGTGGTGGCTAAGAGAAGCTAGGGCATCTGCAGAGCCCAGTGCTGAGGATCAGCGTGTGGAACTAGAAACAAGTCCTGCCTTGCAGTGGTCTTATGGCCTCTTGTCCACTTCACACCCCGAGTAAGGGCACCTGGAGGACTTCATCAACCTGTAGTGGCCGGCTAGAGTCTAATGAGAATGAAAACACAGCTAGAAGTCATGGAGATTTGCAGGGAGCTGTGGCAGCTGTCTAGGCAGAGCAGAGAACAGCGGGGACATTACAGCAGGTAGCTACAGCTCACAGGCCAAACTGGGGAAGAGTTTTCCCTTTTAACATAAAAGTGACTGCCCTCATGGCCTTTTATGCCACCCATGCCCAGGCCACGTTGCTTACCCAGGTAGGGAAGTGAGCGCGTGGTTCCTTAAGAAGTGCTGCCCTTTTCTATGTCTGACTGCGTGCACCCAGGTGAAACCACCACCACTTCCCATGCACAAGGTGAAAAATAAACTCACGTGAGGAAAGGAACCAAGAATGGAAAGAAATAAGCTGGAAAATAGCTCTTCTGCCTTGCAAGTCAGATCCAACCACCCCTGCTCATATACATGCAGGAGCACAGTGCCCCCTGCCCCTCAGCACAGCTCCATTTCAGAATGAGCTGAGTGCAGGTAACACCAGAGGAGAACCATCCTTTGCCACAACACCTGGTTCTCCCCCCCCAGGGGTTTCAGATCCAAAAGCTGGGGTCTGACAGGTTTTGCATGGTGCGATTGCAGACATGTAAATTGGAGGCAACCAATTTCACTCAGGAGCTTAAGAAATGTAAATCCGGGGCTCTGCAATATTCTAATTACTGCTCCCCCAAAGGATCTCTGTGGCTTGGATACCACTGAAATCGCATGACATTCCACCCCCAGGAAATACATAATTCATAGCAGCAACCCAGCATCTGTACTGCGCTCTGTTCATTTCAGGAAGAGGGAATCCCTCGCTCCTTTATAGGGATAAAAATGGAAATTTCCACGTCAACCCCGATTGCCATTATTCACATTGTCTTATTCATCCACGAGGAGGCAAGGACTGCCTTCATGGCATCTGCTGCACAACGCTGCTGGTTGACTGATGCCACAGGGTACAAGTTCTGCTTGATCCAGTGTCATGTTGGCATCTCAGAGTGACCTCGGCTACGCATTTACTGCCACCGAAACCCTCATGGTGGCACTGAGAGAGGTGACGGCATCAGCTCAGCGGGTATCTCTGGGTAGGTGACTTGGGCACCAGTAGGAATAGCCAGTAGTGCTGGCATTTACATTGGTTCATGGAAAGAATTCCCTGCTGCTCTATTCTGATCAGTGCAAACTAAACGATCGCTCTAAACTGCTTTGTTCTCATAACAATCAGCTCCCAGGTTCGAAGCAGAGATAATTCTGGGACCCGCAGCATTTTCTGACACTCAGAGATCTGGAGTTTTCCTTCAAATCACAGAAGGAAGCTGGGAACCAGGCAGAACACTGTAATAATGGATGTGCAAGAGGTGAAGACACGTGTCTGTTTGTATCGCTTCCATGCAGCATCATCACTTCAGCTCTGCATTTACTGTATCCCTCTGAAATGTAGCTGCTTTGTAAGTATAATTAAGAATGGGTGCCCTGCACTTTGCAAACATGAGGGTGCTGCCATGGCAACAGCAGGGGAACGAAGAGAAGCAGCTCCCTCTGATTAATGTAATTACATAGCGAGCGCGTAGAATGCCTTTAAATACAGTTTACTTCTGGGGAAGAAGGCACAGAACGGCTACGATAAGCTCCACGTCTGTTAGCATTCCACAAGGGCTGTTCGCGTCGCGGGATCATCATTTGAAGCAGACTGCACGTGTCACGAGGGACCTACCTTCGCGTGGCAATTAGGGCTGCGGTGTGGCTTAAGGGTTTTGACTTCTCTCGAGCTGTAAGCGAGGGTGTTGTCTGCCTGGTTTATGTAGGGTTGTATTTCCAACTAAGGTCTTAGTGCTTTACATTCGCAGTGTTCAAGTCCTTACATACGGGACCCACGTTGCTGTCCTTTGGAGTGTGATTCAGGTGAAAGGAGAACCTTCAGGTAAGAGAAATTCCCCCTGTGCCTAAGGACTGGCTGTGCCAAGCCTGGGGAAAATTGATGTGCACTCAGCAGCTCCGCTGAGTAGCTAATTGCCACAAGCATTAACCCAGGGAAACATTAACCCTCAATGCCCTCTTCTTCTGGAGGGAACAAAAGGCTGAAACCAGAGAGCCCAGGGCTGTTACTTAGTGAGGCAGGGTGGTGACCAGCTGCCTCTCCATGACTGGTTTGGTGCCATTTCAACCATCTCAGTCAGAAGCCTTCACTAAAGAAATGGGAACAGAGTTTTGTGGGAGGGGAAGGCAGCATTTTTGGCTTTCAAGGGATTGCTGGGCCTGTAAATATGAGAGGTGGTGTGGGCTGTACGAAGCAATGTCACATACAGCTGACACCCATGGGAAGACAGAACCATAGAATCACAGAATCCTTAGGGATGGGAAGGGACCTGGAAAGATCATCCAGTCCAATCCCCCTGCATGCAGGTCTGGAGCGCCCAGCACAAGAAGGAGATTTAGCTGCTGGAAGGTGTCCTGAGGAGGGCCATGAGGATGAGTGGAGGGCTGGAGCACCTCTCCTATGGGGAGAGGCTGAGAGAGTTGGGGCTGTTCAGCCTGGAAGAGGCTCTGGGCAGATCTTAGAGCATCCTTCCAGTACCTGAAGGGAGCTACAGGAGAGCTGGGGAGGGGCTGTTTGTAAGGGCTTGGAGCGGTAGGAGCAGGGGGGATGGCTTCCAGCTGGAAAAGGGGACGTCTAGATTGGAAGTCAGAAGGAAGTTCTTCATGATGAGGGTGCTGAGACCCTGGACCAGGTTGCCCAGGGAGGCTGTGGCTGCCCCCTCCCTGGAAGTGTTCAAGGCCAAATTGGCTGGAGCCTTGAGGAACCTGGTCTAGTGGGGGGTGTCCCTGCTCATGGCAGGGGGGTTGGAACTGGGTGATCTTTAAGGTCCCTTCCTATCTGAACCATTCTACAGATCTCTGAATCTACGAAAGAGTGTGCAATGATGAAGTTTTTAACACTGCAAGTCTCCATGTTAGAATTTGAAAATACAGTTCCCATTTCCATTTTAAACTGTGATGAAATTCTCTGACACTAAGTTTTTATTGCTTCACGTTGGACTGGATGATCTTTAAGGTCTTTTCCAGCCTCATCAGTACTGTGAGACTGTGATCTCACACCAGAGACAGAATAAAAGTCACTTATAAGAAGGAAAGTCCACTTACAGTCCAGTTATTTCAATGAGAAATAAATACAACATTAAATATGAAACAGGGTTCTAAAGGATGAATCCATTTTCAAAGAAGTCAGAACCTTTCAATTAAAACTTAGGCTCCTAACAGGTTTACTGCTTCCTGACGCTGCTGCTTACCTGGACACTTTCCATTTGTTCACTATAATCTGTCTGAAGTGGACACTCCATCGTACCTTCTCATTAGGAACTCTTCTGCGTGACCAAAGCTGCCAGCAAAAGCCAAGGCAGACTCAGAAAGTGGCTTCTGTGAAAGCTCAGCACAGCTACTAAAGCTTCTGATGCCTGGGCGCAGAAGGCTTTTCCTAGGAAAGAGAAGAGAAAGCTGATTTGTGAGCTTGCAGCCCTCATAGTGACTCAGAGCCAGGCTCCTGACTAAGAAAATTCCATTGTTCATTCCACAGAACATTGTTAAATTACAAATTAGCCCAAGTGCTCGTCTGTACTCCCAGCCTCACGCATGAATATGCATTATTCAGTGCCTTCTCATTATTCCCTTATCCTCCACAACCCAGGAAATGAAAAACTAAAGGATTCAGCTTGAGGTCAGCTGAAACAACCAACACTATTGATGGGAGCAGGGTGTTTTATGTGTTTAACCCCCACTCTTCCCCTTTGCAGTTACTCTTTGGCCCTTCTATCACCACACGCTCCATCTGTGCTGACAACCCCACAGGGATCTCACACATTGCTTGGAGCTTGATTAGTACTACAGTGGAGTGCAGAGACCCATGGACAGCCTCCAGTTACTCCAGTACCATACCCAGGAGGAATCCCTGAATGTGTTTGAGTATCAATATCAGTACGAACTTCTTCTTTACTACTAAAGTTTACTACTTTAAACCCAAGCTCTACCTTCTCTGCAGAAAACACACAAATGAGCCTGGCAGATTGAAGGACAATGACATAGGAGTACTAACCGATCTAGATGTCAGATGTTAGGGTTACTTGGTTGGTTTTAGGTTGGACTGGATGATCTTTAAGGTCTTTTCCAGCTTCATCAGTACTGTGAGACTGTGATACTGTGATTTCTCCCTCTTTGGTCTTCCCGGTGAAGGAGCTCTCCCGGTGTTCCTGCACTGCACCACAAGAACTGCCACTTTTCCTTTTGAATTTCATAGAAAATGAGTAGTGAAACAAGTGTCAGGCCACGAGAAGGCATCTGAGTTTGGACGAGGGTTCTGAAGAGATACTTCCTCACCTTCTCAAAGAATAAGTAAGTGAACGTGCAGCAAACAGCTACCATTCACCTGGCAGTACAGACGAGGTAAGTGGGATCAGGGCTGAAGGAGAGCACATCTTTCGCTTGGAAGGTTATACACATGTGCACGTTGTATTTTTTCATGACACAGTAGAGAAAGGGTTTGAGCTTCAAATGTCAAGGCAAAGAAAATTAAAAGAAAGCTATGCTTTTTTTCCCCTCTGGATAGCCTCTTTAATCAGGTCTGTTTGCATACAGAATTAAAAGTTGAGCTCAAAACTCTGCAGTCCAATTATAAACTCTCTCTCAAGGGCTGCTTTTACAACTCATTCTATAGCAGCTCTGAAAATGAAGAGTTCAACCCACGATAAACCTCTCAGTGCTTCAAGACTCCATACAATAAAACAAGACCAAGCCTGACCCCATTCACAGATGATTTGCTCTCATAAATCTGAACTCGTTAAAGGAAGTAGTCTCTGACTCGCAAACAGGTTTCCTCTACCAGCTAGATGAAACAAGGTTAGGTCACGCTTAAACTGCTGTGCTGCAGTGGTATGGTGACTTGCTCAACACGCCATCCTTCCTGGGCCACCTCACTCCCAGGGAGCACCAGTATGCAAGAGGTGAGAGGCTGCCAAAATTTCTACCCTAGGGTGAGAAAGAGTGAGTGTACGTCATTAACAAATAAGTTCAGGAACTTCAGTGGCTCTGAAATATCAATGAAGATCGGCTTTGCCTCAAAGACTTCCCGATGCAAAGCAGCACATGCTCGTGGTCCGAGGTTTCCTTGCTGGTTTTTGATCATCTGTTTTCTGAATGTTCATGTGAGGACAATTACACTGCCTGTGCTTTATTATCACAGACTTACTAGGTGAGTTCACCGTATAACAGAAGCCTTCCAGCATACTCCAGTGGGCAGAATAAACACCAGTCCTTCTAGAAACCCTCGGCAGGCTGTATTAAATATCTTCAGCACATTCTTAATCAGAAGACAGCAGTAGAACAGCTTTCCTCCATGAACTGTTGATCAAAATGCCTAATGCTGGTCAGTATAATGCTGCTAGAGCTGCCTGAGCAGAGCTTTTCACAAGCAGTCCTGTAGAAAGAACAAGGGGGAATGGTTACCAGTTGCTCCAGGAGAGATTCCCACTGGATTTGAGAGGAAAGTTTTACCTGGTGAGAGCTGTTAGACAGTGGAAGGGTCTTCCAAGGGAAGTGGGGGATTGCTCAGCTGTAGACAGTGTTAAGGCTCAGCTGGATAGGGTTCTGGGCCAGCTCATTTCAACTGTCTGCTGCTTTAAGAGGTTGGACTGGATGATCCCTGAGGTCCCTTCCAACCTGTGAATTTTCCAGGGGTACAGGGAAGAGCTGGGCCTTAAAATTTTGGCCTGTTTTGATTGTATTTGCTTGTAGTTAAGATCATAAGGTGTGATCAACGTCAAGTGGCACCATATTGAGTGTAGGTTAATTGTTATATTAACAAACAACTCTACCTTTAGCCGTCGGCAGGTCCCTTCACACAAACACTTTTAGTGAGCTCTCTCATCTTTTCTGTCTTGGTAGCAGTCAAAACACCGTTTGGCTTTTTCTTTTCCTGTTGATTTCTGAGTGGGGACAGAGAGATCATCTCCTTATTTTTTTGCCACACAAAAAAAAAGGACATTTTAGAGGGAGGAAAAAGAAAATAAAACCCAAAACCCAAAAGAAATGGGGACTGAGTAATGGAGAAACATCTCATTCTTCAAGTAACACAAGCAAATTACAATCAGTGATTAAAAAAACCCCATGGAACATAGATTGCCAGCAATAGTGACTGTTGCGTGTTTACTCCTGGAAATTAAACCATCTTCTTATGCACAGACGCTGATAAAATGGAATTATCCTTGCACCACAACATTTATTTCAACCTTTTTATCTCCTTGCTGTTGCCTTTGATGCTGTCTGTATTTTAATAGTAATTTGCCTAGGGTTTTAGTTTGTTTCCTGGGCTCAGTCCAAATACTGTTGGCTGCACTTAGAGAATATCACCAGTCTGCAGCCAGCTGTATGTGATCCAGAGCCTGAAATGGTTATTCATGCTTTTGTTACCTCAAGATTAGACCATTCAAGCTTCTTGCTGGTTGGTTTCCCTGATAAAGCTTTCTATGAACTCCTACTGTTGCAAAACGTGTTTGCTGAAGTGATGCATTGCCTGCGAAGTCACCGCAGCAGCTATTGATTAACTGCTTCGTTTATTAGAGCTAGATTATTCCATGAACCTACACAAATCCTGAGCAGCCTCAGCATATTGTGTCCCTACAAATTTTAATTAGGCAGTACAGGGACAGACCGATTTTTTCCTGCTTTATCTATGAATCGTCTCTGTGGTCTTCAGGGAACGGTAGGGCCTAAGGTCAGGAACACAAAACAAGGCAGAGCTGGCCCATAATGAGCTAAATCTCTCAGAAGTCACAGGGTAGCTTTCACGCATCTCGTAAAGTATCATTTCAATAGCACTTTATAGTCATCCCTGCTGTTGTGGAATTCCTTCTGCTTTCAGCATTCAGTGTAGTTTCCCTCATGGAAACTTTTCCTTTAATGCAAACACAAAAACGGAGCAAAAGAGCACAAATGATTACACACAGAGGGACCTGACATGGTTTTTCACTGACAGAGTGATCCGGTTTTGGAACAGGCTGCCCACGGAGGTGGTCAAGTTGCCGTCCCTGGAGGTGTTCAGGGTTAGGCTGGATGAAGTGGCATGAGCTAGATGGCAGATGTTAGGGTTACTTGGATGGTTTTAGGTTGGACTGGGTGATCTTTAAGGTCTTTTCCAGCCTCAACATTACTGTGAGACTGTGTGACTTCAATCCACATTGCTCCTAGCTCTGCAGTCACACACGCGTGTGCGCATGTGCTTATGAGAGACGAAGAGGAAGTGCAAGGAGTTGGAGCACTGAGACACAGACTCAAAATTGCAGACCAAGACTGTGTGATCCAACATGAAGCCTGTTAAAGAAAATTAAATCCTATATTCTCATCCAGCTAAATACTCAGTGTATTGGTTGGTACAGGCACCATCAGATGAAACAATACGGATATTGTAATATATCTATATATTTTACATCTAAATAAATATTACATTTTACAGATTACTATAACCATGTATTATTTGGTATATTTAATGTTATATATACTTAATTTTTTATATATTTAGCATATTCATATTTTAATGCTGTGGTTATAGGATGTTCCGACACCACCTTACTTCATCCATCATGATACCGCAACATCCAATCTCACCCTGACCCCATTGCATAAAGCAATTGTTAGTTTGCTGACATTATTGTTGTTATTGAGGCTGGAAAAGCCCTCTGATCTCATCCAGCCCAGCCCAGGACCTGACATCACCCCAGCAGACAGATCAGGGCACTAAGGGCCACAGCCAGACTGTCCTTCAACACCTCCAGGGATGGATGAGGACTCCACCACTGCCCTGGGCAGTCCAGTCCAGGCTCTGAGCACCCTTTCCATGAGGAAGGGCTTCCTAACATCCACCCTAACCCTCCACTAGTGCAGCTTCAGGCCCTGCCCTCTTGTCCTGTCATTAGTTGCCTGGGAGAAGAGCCCAACCATGCTGCACTGGCAGCTCAGTCTCCCATGAGGTGAATGCTACCTTCTCACTGTAGGAGTTGCTGCAAGACGCCCCTTGGTCTCTCACTCAACTGCTGCTCAAGTAACCTGTGGGGTTTGTCTGAGGCACCTGCAAACAGAGCAGGTCTTTTGCAGAGCACATAGTGAACTATGAGGCTTACATCACCGGAGAGAACCTCTCTAAAGAGGTAATTATCCCTTGCAGCAAGAATTAGCACTGCCAGCCTATGTGTTAATTCTGGGCTTCTGAATTGTGCACTAAGCTGTGTATTTGCTCTCAATTGTAAGATTGAGTATAGAATCAAGCCCATCTGCACTGTTTATATCCTCACACGGTACTGCCAGGGTGTGAATGCTTTCATGCAGCGTGCTTTATGCACATGTATGCAGAATTAAAGAGGGTTGAATAACTTCATCAAAAGCACACAGAGTCCCCCCACTCTCTCCCCAGTGAGCGCTTCAGATCAAAAGCCTGACTGAATAACGGAGATTTATGTGACCCAAAGGTCAAAAGACTCTGGCTTGGACAGAACAATGAGAGGATCAAATTCCAAAGGAGGGCCTTCCCTGAGCCCTTCTGGCCTCTGGTCAACCTGGCCATACAATGCAAGGGGGAACTCACAAAGAAATCGCAGCTGATCCCAAGTTCTCCTGTGATTTACAGAGCGTAGAGCAACAAAGATGATGAGGGAAGGAGAACAGCTCCCTGATGAGGAAAGGCTGAGGGAGCTGGGTTTTTTGAGCTTGGAGAATAGGAGGCTGAGGGGAGACCTCACTAATGTCTATAAAGATGTGAGGGGTGGGTGTTAGGAGGATGGAGCCAGGCTCTTCTCAAGGTCAGGTGGTGATAGGACAANTGATCTTTCGAGGTCCCTTCCACTGCCGAACACCCTGTGATTGTGTGAATTTGCGATTGATCATCCTGACCAGATCAGACTGCTGGTGTGACCAGAGACACATAAGAAGAGCAAAGCTGAGTTAGCGGTACATGAGTTTTCACGAAGACAGGGAGCTGAGTTCATGGAGACACAGAAGACCTGGATGTTATGACATGCGTTGCAAAGCTTTTCTTTACCAGTAAAGCATCGTCCTGAGTATCATAATGAGGAAAGAAAGAAAGAAGCAGCTATTGTGCTATAGAGGCTGGGATCGGATTAACATGTCCTCGTTGTCATGCCACATTCCCGTTAGTTAGTCACAAGTGGCATGTGCATGCAGATCCTAGCTGTGTGAAGAGCAATGCAGAACCATTAGTGATTCCTTCAGAGAAAAACTGACAGCAAAGGTTTAGTATCACATACAAAAAGTTATCTTTTATCCCAAGGAAAAAGAATAAAGCAGGTGGACTGAAGTCAGGTAAACTGATGTCAGCAAGTCCTGAGTGAATGATCTCCCTTGAGCCAGACAGGCCAGAAGGGTTAAAACACCAGTCATGGTGATCACGAGAGAACGTTATCGCTGCTCAGAATGTCATTGCTCCTCAAGATGGAAACTTCTGGGGAGTGGGAAGATTCACTTGGACCTGGAGAGACTGGGCCCCTCAGTTTAGGAAGGGAGTCGAGGTGCTGGAACGAGTCCAGAGAAGAGCAACTAGAATGGGAAAGGGGCTGGAAGGTCAGCCCTACGAGGAGAGGCTGATGGAGCTGGGGGATTGGACTGGATCTTTCAAGGTCTCTTCCGATCCCTAATGATTCTATGATTCTGTGATCCTGAAGGCCTTTTCCAGCTGAAACTATTCTATGATTCTATGAAACTACTCACAAGCACAATGATAAATGACAGGCTGACGTATAAAAAAATCATCACGTATGTTTAAGCAGCTGTTTTCCTCACCGCTCAACACCTTCCAGCATCACAGGCTGTCTAGGATTCCTCTTCTCTCAGATAGAGCTGATCAATTATTTTATTGCTCCACCTTTTCTTGAGACCATTAAGGAAATCAAAGCCAAAGCTTTGCAATTCATCAAACACTTAAACAGCAGCCATTCCAGTGAAAGGGGGAGGCAAGAGAATCAATAAGCTGTTCACTCAGGTATGCATTTCAACATCGTGTGAGAATCAGCTTGTTAGGATTTTATGTTCCATTTTCACCCAGCTCCAGAATGGAAACCAAGCTCTAAATTGTAGAGAATGGCACCATTAAATATTTATCTCCTTACTACAGTAGTGCAGAGTAGAGGGGGAGAAGAACCTCTCTCTATCTGCTAACCACCCTGCTTCTGATCCCCTCCAGGATGCTGTTGACCCTCTTGGCCACAAGAGCACATTGCTGGCTCAGAGTCACCCTGCTGGGCACTAGGACCCCCAGGCCCCTTTCTCCTCCACTGCTTTCCAACAGGTCAGTCCCCACCCTCTCCTGGTCCCTGGGGTTGTTCTCCAGTAGCACAGAAGATGAAGAAGCCTGTAGAGTCACCTTTGTGACTCTCTGTATGATCTTTGCAGATGTGTATGAATTAAGATTCAGTTTATCCTGTGTCAGATTGTACACCACACTCTGTTTCACCAAAGAACGATGTTGTGCAGCTCTCACTCCAGTCAATAGGAAGATAAATGAAGACAAAGTTCAGAGGTCCAGACAGAAGAACTCATGAGGCATTAGGGGCTGGCTAAACACAAATAAATTGTGTCTAGCCACACTTCTGATAATTTCCTCATTCTCAGCACAGAGTGTGAGCACTTCTTACATTACTGCACAGCATTAGGATAGAAGAGAAGACAACACCCAGCCCTACAGAACTGGAAGTGGTAGAATTACAGATGTGACACACTGGTGAGGAAGGGGGGTGGGATTTGTAACTACAGATTGGGGTTATTGGCAAATAAACAAGGTTTATGGATATGGAACCAGGAGTGTTCTTTAAAATGGGAGAGTTTGATGGCTCTGTGTACCTGAAGTTCGTGACAAGATACTGGCAGCTGGGGAGCTGCAGTGGTGACCTCTGTGGAGATGGCAGGGACTGCCCTCTGCCAGACACAGCCAGTTCCTGCTGGCTCTGCAATGGACTGGTAACCGATCTCTCTGCCTTCATCTCAATCCAAGAGCTTCGCAATCTTATTTTCTCCCCATCCAGTTAAGGAGTGGGAATGAGTGAGCAGCTGGGTGGACATCCAACCCAGCCAAGGCCAACCTACACTCTGCTATGAGAAAACGAAGTGATAAACATTGCAAAAAAAGCCAGGGACATTCTTACTCTTCTTAGGACCTACACAACGTTGTAGGGAATCTTAATTAAAATGCTGTAGCATTTGACTTCTTTCCCCAGAGCCCACTCCTCTCCCGTTTATTGCTCTCAGCAGTACCTTTCCCTGTGAGTGTTTTATTTGCAGCTCTCTCTGGAAAGTTGACAGCACTTGTACAGACACGATATAAATCACAACCACTATGGTAAACCCTACACCAGCACAACTTGCTCACCATCTGACTGCTATCCTGTCAATTTGCAGCTGGCTCTTTAGGCATTTCAGCCTGCTGGGATGCGCTATCGGATCCAGCGCTAGCGCTCCTTTTGCAGCATCACGAGCAGTCCCACCATCACGTCCTGCACAGCAGCGTTTCTGCATAAAGCTGCTTTGTGAATTGAGGTGGGGAGCTGTGGGCAGATTTACTGTTAGTTTTACACCCAGTGGATGAGCCCAAGGAATAAAGCAAGCTCGTATATTTGTAAGAGATGTCACTGCTGGGTGCAGAGAAGAGCATCTGTGTTAGCTCACCAGAATGTCAAGAATTAAACCAACCATTCAGCTGTTCCTCAGCAGCCATGATTCACTGCCAGCCACCAAGGCTGACAACACTGTAGATTTCTAGACACTGCAGAACAGGTTATGTAATGCTACAGTTCAGCGCCTCTGTAATGAGGTAATTCAGTGTCTCTGAACACTTCGGGCTGCTGGAATGACTGTAGATGAGTGAAATAAGCATCCAAATTTGGTTCCATTTCATTTCTACAGCTAAAGGTGCTCCCCAAGGCAAAACAATTTGTGTGTCTGTTGGATAAATATAATTTTATATATTTATTTATATATATATATAGTTTTAATAATATATATTGTTTATTAGGTAGTTACTGAATTTACAAAGCCTCATTAAAAAGTTATTTTAACATCCAGCTACCCACTTATTTTCATACCCCCTCCTATACTGAGAACAAGGTTTAAACAAAGATACAGGACTCTAAAAGCAGTTGTCTAAAGCGATGCCAGTTCCTCCCTGGTAGGTACTTAAATAACTGCTTTCATTTTCTAAAGCTCTAAATACCTCTCGGTATTAGGGAGGCAAAAACTGTCAACTTTGTCACTTAAATGCCAGTGTTTTGTAAAAGAGATCTCTCTGGTTGTGTGCGTCCATCAGCTTAGAAGACTTCCTCCAAACACATCTTTCTCATCTCAGTCGGTCCATACCGGCTGAGCAAAAGAATCCCCACTTTTAAACCCTAAACTCTCAAACTGCCCCCTGCTCATGACTGAGCACGTGTGTATTTATATATAGCTGCTACGTGAGGCTGTATGGATGAGAGCACATACACACACGTACAGGTCACTGTTACATGAGACTGTTATATGGCCGTTGTATGAGATGTATGAGATTGTTACGTGAGACTGAATTAGCTAGTTACTAGCTCAGACAGACTTCCAAGGACCCTAGTTTGTTATGTGAGACTGAGTTAGGTAGTTACTAGCTCAGATAGAATTCCAAGCACCCTTGCTTACCAACAAAGTCAGTTACCTGACAGAAGTGTGTGTTTACAAAGGCTTCCTTGGCCATCATAGTTTTAAATAATTTCATAGAATCACAGAACAGTTTCATTTGAAAGAGACCTTCAAGATCATCAAGTCCAGCCTTTTCCCAGCCCTATCAGCACCACTAAACCCTGTTCCCCAGTTCACCATCTACCTTTCTCTTCCACACCTCCAGGGATGGTGACTCAACCCCCTCCCTGGGCAGGCTGTTCCAATGTCTCACAGTCTCTTCCTCAGTGATTAAAAAGCATCAGTACCAGTACAAATCATACATTCTAGCTACCATTGTTTGAACACTGAACCAACCCCATTCCTGATTCACACAGTAATTTCTGTCCCTTGGAAACAAAACAACGACATATACATGTCACGTCTCTAACCGTCTACAGAGATCTGGATAATGTCTTGGATGTCAACAGACCAATAGGGTCTTCATGTTGAGGTTAGATACAAGGGCCTCATGAATATCAAATGAGTAATTTTATTATCATGCAAATAAGGATTACAGTTACAAGTTGCTATGGAAACCCTGGCTCTAATTTCTCTGAGTTTGGAAGAATTAAATTGAAGGCACCTGAAAACATGGGAGAAACGGGTATATCCAAAAGAGAGGGAAAAATCATGTGGGAACAAGCTGAGAGCAATGATTTATTACACAGAATGAGTAAAACCTGTGTAGAACATAAAACACACTGCGTTTGGCCAGCACACGAGAACAAAGCTGATGTTACAGTTCTCCCTTGGTGGAAGGTTGTGGTGCCCTAAGTTCCTTCCACAGATGTCTGCATCCTGCCAAGTTGCTGTCATGTAAGAAAGGACAAAGCAAAAGAGCAACACACAGTCAAAGAATGTTCTAGTTCCTTTTGTCTTCTGCAGAGGAAAACAGGTTGATTTGGCTCAGGTGCAACTACAACAGAAATGTTTGTGGTGGAGCCTTACAGCTGAGGTGGCTTCTTTAGCATCAAACAAGGTCCAGAGGCTGCATGGGCTCCATCATCTGTTGCAGTGCTCTCTTCCTGTGGGTATTGTGTGGGAGGTAGGGGGTTTAGTTGTGTGGATGTGAGAAACTGCAACCTGTCCTGAAGTGCCACTGCTTCTACCTCTCTTACTGTGCTCATGATTAGGAGTTGCAGGATCTTGGCCTCTTAGTGATGTCAGATGTGTATGAAGCCAATGAATGGACTCAAAGAGAGGAAGACAGAGATGCATATGGGAGCATGCACACCCACTGAGTATGATCGTGAACCTCTTTTCCTTAAGCATCTTCACGATAATGACAGGCAGCCAAACTCCAGTCTCCTTCTTCCCTTCCCTGATAGCTTAAAGAAGCAGACATAGAGGGACCATGCTCACCCTGTTCAGGTGAGCAAGGGAGCACCTCTAAGTGAGCAGCTGCAGTCTTGTTGCTGATTTCTCACAGTGGAACTCTACTTCTGATAACTACCCGTTGATTTCTTCTCCTTTGTCATTACTGTTGCAAACCATAGGTCTCCCCCTTGCACTGCATCTCCCAGTTTGTGATTACGTTTGCTCAGACACATTAGCATTCCTATTGCAAACCTACTCTTCATTTTCTTACATTCTGGAAAGTACCATCTAATCCTTGTTCTTATTGCTGCAGTATCTCAAGTCTATAACTGTCCTCTGCATCAGCATTTGACTTACTGCCTTCTGGGAATTTAATGATCGAGCTATTTACTGATATTCTTGCTTGAGACGACCAGAATAATCAACACAGGCTGGGATATCGAAGTATTTTGATGCCTACCCCACTGCCCATGAAGGTTTCATGGCAGCTACACAGTGTGGAATAAACACTGGGGGCCTGAGTGGAAACAGTGTCACAGTGATCAGAACCGAGAGCCATCCACTACCTTCTACTGGGACTGCAAAACCTGGAGAAGGAAAATTAGGGGGGATTGGTAGGCGGTTGGCTCTGTGACAGGTCAAGATGTCTTTCTTCTTTACCAGCAGGAGCAGGCAGGTGATCACTCCCCTCTACTCAGCTTTGGTGAGGCCACACCTGTGGTCCTGTGTCCAGTTTCAGACCCTCATTACAAGAGGGATGGAGAGGGAAAAGAGGTGGCTACCAAGCCAGTAAAGAATTTGGAATAAGTGTTGTATGAGGAATGGCTGAGGGAGCTGGGGCTGTTTAGCCTGGAGGAGATTGAGGGAGAATTCTTGCTCTCCACTGCTACTTGAAAGGAGTTTGTAGGGAGGCAGGGGTTGCTCTGTTCTCTGTAGTGCCCTAGCTCAAGATCCTGAAGGAGGGAGTTTCTCTGTTAGTTTGCTGCTGCAGCCGCCACTGTGTGCTTGCCATGCGGCCTGGCCATGCAGCCACTGCCATCCTGCTTTATGGAACAGCAGGAGAAGAAACCTTGTCACAGCCTGTGGCTGAGAAAAAAACCCCACTGGGAGTGCTTGATTTAGCAGGATATGGAGCCCAGAAGGACGTTTACTGTTTCAGCTGGGCAGAACTGTCCACGTAAGAAGCTGTGCTGTGTTGGTACTCTTAAATCTTTGGGAAACCTTTGTTGGGAAACTGAGGTTTGAAGTGTCCTAGGGCTGGGTCCCCTCTTGTTGCTGCTGCTGTACTGTGCCACGTGTGTTCCCCTCCCCAGGGGACCTGAAGCCAAAGACTGCTCCAGAAGACTTTGCCCATTTCTTTTTCTCAGAATGTGTGATGGCACTGGGACTGAGGTTCTGTTCTGTTTGTGTCACCTGCTTGGCCTTTTTCTTCTTTGTGTGCTTAGAGAGAGAGATTCATGAAACCCTTTTGTTTCCCCAGGCTGTTTTCTCTTGCCTGGTAGATTCTATCCGAGACCCCTCGAGACCTGGCTGCCCTTCTGGTTTTGGAATTTCCCCTAACCCAGGACAAGCTGTTTCCATCATAACCGCCTTATTTATCAATAAGTAAAGGATATTGTACTTTTGATTAAATGTTCAACGTGAACTTGGTTTATTTATGGGAAGGGATATCGCAAGGCTTGGCCTCGATATTTTCTGTTTCTCTCGTTTTCTGATGGACTTTACGAACGCTATAAGCAACCTGCAACTGTTTCGTGCACCACTGCTCAGAAATGAACATGAAAAGCTCCCATCAGGGCGAAGTTTTTTGAAAGAGCGATGCATTTTTGTCCGAAACGCAAAATAGAGAAGAGCAGGGCTTCAAGGCAAACGAGAGCCCGTGTGTTTATGACCTAGATACAACATGGTACCTCTCTCTTCCGCTAAGTGCATTGATTTCTTGGTCGTACTTTTGTAACGTAAATAGGGCAGCTGAAGACAAACTGTTCCTCTTCACTGCGACAAGAAGGCTTTCACAAAGTCAAGAGGAAGAAAAAAACCCACAATTCACATCTAGTCTCTAAATTTGCTTCTTTGTTTGGGCTTTCCCTGCCACCCCCAAAAGAAGCTCCTGTATGCCGCTAAGTTTAATAGGATACGGGGAGGCAAAATTCAGGGCAGTGATTTTCATGGATTGCAGCTTGCTTTCATGCATTGAAATCCCTTGATTTTTAAAGCATAGAAACATCGGAGCTCAAGTATTTCTCATGTCTGGAAGGCAAAGGATTCTTAGCTGCTGTTGACACTTTCATACACAAAGCAACAACCTGCAGAAAGATGGCTCCTTTATGAAATTCAGCTTTATCAAAGCAGACAGCTGTCAGCTTCTTACCCGCAGCACACATGAGGAGCCGTGCCCCAGCCACCACATGCTGCACCAGGGATTATCCCAGGGTTGCTGGCTGCCCTCGATCCTTCCCTCCCACAAAGCGCAAACACGAAGGGCAGCTGGGAAAGGCCTCTCTGCTGTTTCTTAAGGCACAGCCTGCCTTTGCAGGGTGGGGACTCCTATCCCCTTCACCATCCTTGGCTCCACAGCTCAGAGGCTTTGGTACCTTGGAGACCTGTTCACAGAGACCTTCAGGGTGCATGGGCCCACCAGTACCCTCCAGATGTGGCTCAGTTTCCTGCTCACACTGGGGAGTCCACAGGCAGAGCACACATGGGAAGAGGCGTCAAAGAAGCTGTGACTGTAGCAGCTCCCCAGCAAGTGTTCTCATCCTCTGCCTCCCCAAGCCCAGTGCAAATGCTTGGGTCCAAGTTACAGCTGGAGCCCTGCTGGCTCTTCACCCCCTTGACTCCCTCGCTGTCTGAAGTATGGCTGGGATCAATGACTGGGTTGTCTTGTGGAAATGCAGTAGCATCCAAATGTAAAACAGACAGCCATGGCAAAGACTGTGAGGTGGACTGCAGAGTGGAATCCTGTCTGGGTGGAAGCCAGGCATTCTGGATGTTACTGACACCGTATTTCTTCCCTTTCTGGGCTAAAGGAACCTGAGTTCCTTTATAGAAGTCAGTACAGAGAAAAGAAAGGTGAGGGGGTTTTGCCCTCCTGTTCCCCCCACACCTTCCTTTCTGCCTACAGCTTTCCCTCTGTCTCAGTGGTGAGACGGAATGGTTAGTAAACCAGTTGCCAAATTATAGCCTGAAAGTGGCCACACAAGCCAGACTTCCCCTAGAACCCACTGGCACCTGCTTGTCTTCCTCTGCGGACACCAAGCATAGCAAGAAGGTACCTCCCTGCTGCTTGGGACCCAGAGGCACTATGCAAACACTGCAACCACAACCTGCACCAGGCACTGGCTTGTTAAAACACCAGAGAGCCGTGACACAGCAGTTCCACTTCCCCCGTGCTCTGCTGCTGCTTCTGCTCGTGATATTTAAAGAGCATTACGGGATTCTGTGCACTTAATAACTGCTCCCTCAGAAGGATTTGGCTGCTGAATGCAAATAAGTAGCTGTGTGATTAGGTCTCCTGCATTTTGGTTCCTTTTATTACATTTTCTATTACCTATTTTTTTTAGGGGAGGGGGATGCTTTGTTTTTTTAAAGAATACGAGCAGGGAGGAATTGCTTTCTCTGCCAACAGTTTTATTGCCAACCTCTTATCTTGCAACCTCCCAGGATAGTGCTTGTTCTTTAAGATATGTAGCTGATTTTTAGAGTTCTGTTTCATATTGGAGGAAGCCTGCCAAGTACCTCACGTTGAAAAGTCAGATGCCATGGGCTGATACTGGCTACTCGGATGCTGATAGCATTTAATTTCTGCTTACAGCTGGGAGGAGAAAGCTTTCACTCTTTACCTCCCTGTGTTGTTCCTTTACCTGACAGCCTCCCTCCACCCAAACTACTTGCTTCCTCAGCTTCTCCTCTTCTCTACCCAGGCTCTTAGCCTTGCTGCTTCTCCCACGCTAACTTTTCTCCATCACTTCTCACTAGGAAGCTTTTTTTACCTTGCCCTCCCTGTCTTTCTGTGTTCATTATCTGCTGTGTTCACAGTAGACTCCATCCCGTGTCTCTCTCTTTTGCACTGCTTCACCTCTGCTCTGCTCTTACTGGACTTTGTACCACTCTCACGTCCCTTCTCATTTTTCTGACATAGAATCATAGAATCCTTAGGGATTGGAAGGGACCTCAAAAGACCATCCAGTCCAATCCCCCTGCCACAGCAGGATCACCCAGACCAGGTCCAGGCCAGTTTCAAACGTCTCCAGAGAAGGAGGCTCCACAAACCCCCCAGGCAGCCCCCTCCAGTGCCCCATCACCATCACTGGGAAGAAGCTATAGAATCAGTCAGGGTTAGAAGGGACCACAGGATCATCCAGTTCCAACCCCCCTGCCATGGGCAGGGACACCCTACCTTAGATCAGGCTGGCCAGAGCCTCATCCAGCCCTGTATTTCACACAACGTGGTCTCCTTCACAGGCAGAGCTTTGGGAATACCATTGTCTCCCATAACTGCACGAGACAATAAATGTAAGATGGGACTAGGACTACGGGGAATGGAGCAAAGCTGGAGATGGGGAGATTCAGGCTTGATGCAAGGAGGAAGTTCTTCACCAGGAGAGTGGGGGGAGCCTGGAATGGGTTGCCCAGGGAGGTGGTTGGGGTCCCATAGCCCTGTCCTTACTCACACTTGCCCTCCTGGCCCAGTTGCCCTTCTGCTGCCCTCATTACTCTCTTCTTTGCCTTACTCCCTTTTACTTCTCTTCTGGGTGATCCATGGTTTGAGGAAAATATTACCATGGTAGCATAATTGCCGGGGAAGCAAGCATATGTTTCCACTGCAAAGGATCTGCTCATGTAGCACACATACTACATCGCGGGCGTGGGTGCTTCATCCCCATCAGTACATCTGCAGTCTGAAATTAGAAATCTGAAATCTTAACTGTATGCTCAGTAATGGGGCCAAAATGTTGCCATGGTGAAAAGAACAAGAGGAAGGATCAATAAGACATTGAAAAATGAGATTTTCTTCAGGGCATAACGTCCCACGTGGAAAAAAACCAGCTCAGACTGCTCCCATGCTGCAGTGTCTCTTAATTTGACCAGAGTAAAGGAGGGTTTGTTCCCATGTCATCAAATGAACTTCAGCTTTTGGGACTGGGGTGATCCTGAATAGGAGCATCTGCAGTGCTTCTCACCAGTCCAAGAGAGCTTTGTGCCCCTGTGATGATGTTTTATCCCTACTCACAGCTACTGTGGGAGATGGGAGCTGTATCCAACCCAAATCACTCTTCGTATCAGCTGGGAATGGGACCGAAAGTAGTGGGCTAAAGAGAAAGGAAAGTTCTGGCTGTTCCTTAGGAAAAACTCCACATCTGACACTAGAGTGGCTGAAGCAATGCAGTTAATTGCTGGGGGACCCCAAAGATATCCCACCATGGGAAGAGGGCAGACTAAGATCTCTCAGAACAAGTCTTGGTAGAGAGGTGCCCTGCGGCAGGGGATACTCTGGATGACCTTCTGGGCTTTGATGGGCCTTTCTTCTGCAAACCTGCTTGAGGGTTTTCTCACTGTTGTTTCTGTGGCTGTGTGAGATCAGAGAACCATAGAATCATCGGGGATCGGAAGGGTCCTCGAAAGATCATCCAGTCCAATCCCCCTGCCACAGCAGGATCACCCAGAGCAAGTCGCACAGGAACACATCCAGGGACTTTCCTTCTCCTTCTTCACCTAACTCCCCAGCCCCTTTAAAAACAACTGACTAGGCATCTTTTCAGAAGTACTTTGTTTTAATTGAACACCATTTATTTATAACTCTTAGCTCACTTCATTTTATACCTCGATTATCTCTATTTTACATCTAATCAAGAAGACAGGCATTTTCTGTCACCACTCCCACAGAGCTGGATTTCGTATGGAATCTCAGGAATGCATTAATTTTGCTATATCTTCTGTAAATTTTTAATGTTCTAGTCAGACAGTCTGCCTGATAACTTAATTACTCCTTCCTCTCCTCAGCACGGCACACTCTCTGACTATTTCCTGAGCTTTATTTGATTTTCCCAATTCATCCCAGTCAAACCAGGATGGGGCTTCAGATATTTCTTTCCTTCTAGAAGGTAGACAGCTATTTCCGTGCTTTTTTGTTCAGCAGCAGCCTCACTGAATTCTCCCCTACACGGAATCAGAGAACCCTTTTAATCAACGCATGCAGTATCAAAGTGTGTTAGCTACAGCAATAGAGAGAGAGGTCTTCCTTCACATTCTGGTCTATGCTGTTGCAGGCTGGATTCCTTCAGTGGAGTCTGCAGCCTTGAGGAAAAGGACTTGGGGGGTTGGTCAATGGAAAACTCAATGTGAGCTGGCAGTATTCGCTTGCAGCCCAGAAAGCCAACTGCATCCTGGGCTGCAGCAAGAGAAGTGGGACCAGTAGGGCGA
>VZRI01010102.1:0-11106 GCA_013397515.1 Upupa epops | reverse complement strand
GAGTCCAGAGAAGAGCAACTAGAATGGTAAAGGGCCTGGAAGGTCAGCCCTACGAGGAGAGGTTGATTGAGCTGGGTCTGTTTAGCCTGGAGAAGAGGAGGCTCAGGGGTGACCTTATTGCTGTCTATAACTATCTAAAAGTGGTTGTAGTCAGGCGGGAGTTGGTCTTTTCTCCTTGGACACTGGAGACAGGACAAGGGATTATAGTTTTAAGCTCCATCAGGGTGGTTTAGATTTGACATTAGGAAAAGGTTTTTCACTGAAAGAGTGATCTGGTTTTGGAACGGGCTGCCCACGGAGGTGGTCAATTAGCTGTCTCTGGAGGTGTTCAAGGTTAGTCTGGATGAAGTGCTGAGTGTCATGATCTAGATGTTAGATGTTAGGTTTACTTGATTTATTTGGATTTAGGTTGGACTGGATGATCTTTAAAGTCTTTTCCAACGTTATCATTACTGTGATAGTGTGCACTGAGATTCAAATCTGTAAGGAACAGGATCAGTACAACCTAGGCAGCTTCCCTACCTGATAAGAGATTCATATGAGACAGAAATGCATGTTGCAAGTGGCAGAGAATCATCCCGTCTACACCAGCCTCCTCCTTGCTTGGGCAGGACTGCTAAGTCTGGGATTGCTCTGCTGGATCATGACCTAAATGTGCTGGGACATGTCCTGATGGCATAAGTGGGTGTTGCTGAGATTGCATGCTGACACCACATGGGAAGTCACCAGAGAGCCCTGCTAGAGGAAGGTACTAGGAATGGATAAAGATGTGACTTGCTAATGGAGGCTGGGTCTGCCCTCCTCCCTCCAGAGGCCATTGTGCACTATCGTGCCCAGCTCTGGGCGGACCTGGGTATCTTCATCCTTGTGATTTGCCTGAAAGGCCAGCACAGGCAGTGCCAAGGCTTGGGAATTTGCCTGATGAGTCCACCGAGGAGCTGATTTCTCTTTGCTAACAGGGAGTTCAAACAGCTTCCTAACATGTGTCCAGTGAACCTGCTGAACTGAATCCTTTTCCTTGACCTTGGAGGAGCACAGACTTGCCTGATGCAGCTAGTGATTGTTCATTCAAGCTGGCTGGTGAAACCCCTTAATTTCTGGTTGTCCCCATGTTTTGAAAATTTTTTTCTTGTGAGATCCCCATGGCTACATTTTGGATATGTGAATATTCAGGGGGAAAGATCTTGAAGCCTTTAGCCTCAGATGCTCTAAGAAAAGGTACACTGGGAGAACCTGCAGCAGTTAACCTGACAACAAGCTTCTCATTCAGACAAGTAAAGAGGAGAAAAATGAGTGAGTTTAATCTACTTCATCTTCAAAAATACTTAATTCCAAAGACAAAATAAATACCAAGGGGTATGCAGAAAAAGGTTAAATTAATTGTATCAATAACCCATGAGGAATGAATCACTCAGCTATTTTACTCACAGTTGCATACACTGATCCCTGTTCATGCAGCAGTGTAGTATTCATGGAAATACACACAGGCTCTCCTCCGTATGAGCTGGGAGCACAGCCAGGGCTTCTGTGCAGCTGGGGTTACAGCCCACTGTATCTCACACAGCATGTGACTACATGCATCTTGCTCCTGATGCGCTGACCACAAGTTGCAGAGCAGCTGCCAGCTATTTGGAGCTTCAGCGGATTTCTGCACAAGCAGATGCCAGGGCTTAGCTCCTTAGTGCTGGCATTTGCACCCCAAGCTTTAACACTATATGGGGAAGGGAGAGAGCTTGTTGACTGCCCCTTATGGCATGGGGCACTTACAGAAAGGATTGCTCTGAATCCAGCATGGCCTAGCTGTTCCATGTTGTCTGGTGGAAGAAGTGATGCTGAAGAAAGACTTTTCTCTCCACCCAGCTCCTCTGCACCAATGATTCCCTCTCTTTGGCCTGTTCATACCAGATTCTTGTCTCCGTTCTTAGCAGTGTGATCCCTGCAGCCAGGCACACCTCCTTTGCAGAAAGAAAAAAACTTACCTGCCCACTGGTGCTATGAGCTGGTTCCCTGGTTCCTCAGCCCTGGGGGCATGGCAGGTGGCAGAAGGTGTGTTTCTGTCTCCTAGGCACATCTTATAAAATTTCTTTGCAGGTGGAAAGAACCAGGTGGAAAATCTTCATTGGAAACAAGATTTTTTTAGAAATCAGTTCAAAGAAAATTATGAGACTTTCTGTCACACTTGGGTGGCCTGTGGGGAGATAATTGCGCACATCTCCCAGGAGGAATCTTAGGAAATGCCAGGCAGTATTGGAGAGCAGAGGACACCACTCCATCAGATACCACTCCAGCCTGAGGAGTACCATGGTGCGCACATTTGAGAGGAAACTCCAAATGTGCCCAGAGCCAGCAGCACCAGCAGTCTTTGAAGACAAACATGTGAGGACAGAGCTGGCTTTACAGGAGAGAGGAGAAGATGCAGCCCCAGCACAGGCACTGCCTCACATCCTTCCCAGCAGAGCTACAGCAACACCAGTGCTTCTCCAGTTTCCGGCATCTGCTCAGGCTGAGGATGCTTTAGTGTCAGCTCTCATTTCATAGTGTCAGCTGTCATTTCACCTTTCTTATCCTTGTACTGCTGGTAGATGGTTCAGCCAGCTCATGGACTGTAAATATGAGGTTTTCTCAAAAAACATTATTTAATAAAAAAAAAAAAGGAAGACAGACTTGTCCCCCAATATCAGACTTATTTACTATTCTACCTCATGCTGCTTGATCCTGGGAAGGGATAGGTGATCTTCCACATCTCTGACCCCTTCAAAGTTGGGGCTGTGTGTAGGGCAGGATTTGACTGCCCTTAAGAAAACACCCAGTACAGATCAGTTGATGAAACAGGATGTATTGAAACTGGTAGGCCACAGACCTTGGGAAGGATAGGATAAGAGACTTGTTTGAAGAGAAACAATAAGTGCTAGCTGCCGCGGGTGGTCACAAGTCTTTTGTGTTTGTGAAGAAGACTGTATCGATAAGGAACTGCTGTTGCAAGAACTGTATAGATGTGAGGAACTGCTGAAGCTAAGAGAAATAAATGTTTAAAGAAAGAATGCCTTCTGTATTAGCCTATCTGTGATTGCCTCGGGTATTGTAAGAACCAATCAGCTAGGGATACCATGCTTGTAACCAGTATAAATATATGCTTGTAGTATGGTTAAATGGACATCTTGCTTGCAACAAGCTGCGTCCCGTCTCTCAATCGAGGCAGCTGTGTATATGTAGTCACTGGAGAAAATGATTTTGCAAAAGATATCTCAAGCCACCCATGGTGGAGGGGCTGCCCCGCTTTCCAGAGGGGAGACCCTGTCTCCCAGACAGTGTCCAACCCTGTTCTAGCTCCAATACTTCAGCTGGTGCTGACATGGTAGCCCCTTGCTTTGGTTTCTTTTTTGGTCCTGAGATAATAAATGCCTCAAAGAGCCCACCTGAGAGGGCATTTCAAGTGCTTGCAGATTATTTTGTGGCACTCAGATGAAGCCTGAATTATTGATGTCGGTACTGTCAACAGTGATGACCGCACGGTTAAATAAGGATGTGACTGTTCTCTTTTAAAGCTAGGAGTCAAACCTGCCTTAAACGGGATTTTAGTTTTACTTATCCAGGTAGTGTTATAAATAAAATACAGTCAATAAATCAGAGTACTCTGCAAACTGAGATTTCATGCCATAAATGTTGGTCTGATGATTCAAAGGCTTGTCTGCTTATCACTAGTATGACCCTCCTCTTTGTGATTGCTTCAGGTCTGAATTGCTTCCCACCCTGGCTCAAGCTGAGCACTTGTACTGTGAGTCAAGAACTTGAATGTGTGGCTGTGCTGCAGCATCCAGAGTGTTTCCTGAGCCAACGGTGTTAAAACAATGTTAAAGAAGGGGGTGGTAACAACAGTGAAATGTAATTCTGAGTGAGGAGAGGCTCCAAATCAGCTGATTCTGTAAGCCAGGTATAGACCAGAATTTTTCTCCTTCCTTACCCCTTCACAGGGTTTTCCTGTGCAAAATGGACTGAGTGGGGATGCTCGTGTTTAAAATGGAGTAGAATGAAGAAATCCTCCCACTGTGGATAAGGAGGGCTGCACCACCTAATAGCAGGCACAACCCTCAGAAACTCAATGTATTTAGGTTTTCTTTTTAATAAAATGCATCCCCCACAGCTGAACCAAGGAGACCGCGCTGTTCACAGGGAACATGCACACACACCAAAGGGCTCCTCTGTTACTTTGGCCTTCTCTCCCTCTCACTGCTTTAGATTGGGGATTGAAAGCCCAGCCAGTGATCTAAAGTAACAGCAGTTACTCCTGCAGAAGAGGAGGCAGCAAATTGAGGAGGCAGCAAATTGTGCTGCATAGTGACTGTGATTCAGTCCTGATGAATCACACAGCCACTTTCTCTCAACTAGATCTTTGGTTTTATTATCACTACAAGAAAGAAAAAAGGAGGCGGGGGTAGGGGTGTGAGAAGAAAAAACAATTGCCTTATCTCTTGCTCTAATCCTTTCCAGTTTTACTTTTAAAAAGTTTAATTGGATATTTGAAGGCATCCCATTCAGGCTAAATAAACTTTTTGACAATCCTGGGGAGGAGGCTTTGCATTAAAAGGATGTGTGTTGTAATACAGCAGCACTGGAGTTCAGCATGACGTTTTCAGGGTTCAGAAACAACTCGTGATGGAAGGGTTTGCACTCTGCCTTCTCCAGGCATCAAAATCCACTGCCTACTTTGTGGTCTGCACTAGCTAAAGTAAAGAGTGCCAGGTCTCTGAGAGCAGGACTGTAGAAAGGATCAGCAGCAGATGACCTCACTTCATGCAGGTATCACTCACATTCATTTGTGCAAGGGGTTCCTGTGAATGACTCCTGCAGCTCTTGCTCCACCCAGACTACTTTTACAGTTTTAAAATTATCAGATTTTGAAGTATTAATTGTGGCCCTTTTATGCTTAAAAGGCATGTCATTTTGAAGCTGGAGGTAGCTTTCCTAGCAGACCTCCTGCATCAGGTGATCGGTGGACAGAGTCTACAAAGGGGAATGTACTTCCTGCTTCTTCTCTTCTTTCCTTCCTTTCTCCTGCTGCTTCTTCAGTTTGTCTTGAGAGACAGAGAGCTCCTCTAAAAGAGAGCTCCACCCACCCCCCCAGGGTGGGGAGGGGAGCAAGCAATGGCTCTCACATACCACCCCCCCCTCCACCACCAAAGGGTGGAACACAGAAAGAGCCTAAGCCTGGCTGCAGCTCTGCTGTAGGGATAGCCACGGCCCTATTTCTCATGGAAGCTTGAATACAGAGAGAGCAGACCTTTTTGGGCTGTGGTCAGCGTCAGCTTGCCCTAGCTCCTGGCAGCAGGTCGAAGAGACAAGCGGCTATCCACACCTGCAGATGCCTTTGGTGGGGGCAAAACTGCAGCCCTCCCCTGTTTCTCTGAGGGCTCAAATGCAGAAAGTCAGCACCAGCTCATTCCAGCTCCTGACAGTGGGCCAAAGAGAGGGCAGCTCCTCCACATCTGCTTCTACAGCTTGATCATCTTTTTAGGTGCCAGACAGAGGTGAGCGCTTAACCCTCTACCTCCCTTGGTGCCTGACCACAGGGGAGAAGAAAGGGAGGCTCTGCATAAGGCCTGTAGAATAGCCTTTGGAGGAGGCCTGGAGAGGCTCATTCGCCGTAACAGGTATTGCCCCATGTGACCAATGCCATGTTGGCTTTGTCTCCAGACTGGCAAAGATGCTGTATACTCTGCCACTGAGAGACTGAGAGAAGCCCCTACTAAGAGAGAGAGATCACGGCATTGTGATACAGTTTCTGTTTTACCTTTTTGATTCTTTTACTTATTTGAGGATATTTTTCCTTTTCTTTTTGGGGATGGGATGAACACATTGTTTTCTTTTTAACAAAGTTGCTTCGTTGCCTGTTGAACTCTTGGTGAGAGATCATAGAATCATAGAATCATGAATTAAAGGCACCAACCCAAACGATTTAGACTATCTCCCTAAACCATTACAATTGCAAAGCACTGCTGCATAAGGTTTTGCCTGGATGGAGAGGTGGCTCCATATACACCTGGTGCTTGTGGTGTAGAACATTACTGTCCTCCAAATATTGGTGATACAGGCACAGTAAAGGGTCAGTAGGTGAGAAATTAAGGGGCAGAGACAGCACAACTAGGATCCAGTGCTGGTGCAATGGGTTGGTGCAGGCTGGGATCCAGTGGGACACACTCAGTCCTACCAGCTTCATCTCTGGCTCTGACCACTGGGGCTGGGGAGATGGGAGCCAGAGAGAACAAATGCACCCTCCAACTGCAAGTTTTGTATCTGCCTTCTAGTGTTCAGGGTTTCAAAGTGCTGTGAGAACAGCAAATCTAGGCCAGGTTTGCTGTGGTGCCAGCAAGGACTGCTCAGGTCTCTTTTCCATCACTCCCCTACCCAATGGATGCTGAGGAACAGCTTTAATCCCAACCCACAGTGCTACTGGTCTGTGATCCAGCAAAGCATCTAAGTGGCTGCTAGAAAAGTGCATAAACCCATTGATTAAGAAAAGCATGGCCTGTAGGTTGAGGGAGGTTCTCCTCCTGCTTTGCCACACCTGAAATAGTGCATCCAGTTGTGGGCTTCCCACTTCCCACTTCCACAAGTAACTACTGAGGAGGCTCCAGCAGAGAACTGCTGAAGTTGATCAGGGAACTGAAACATCTGCCTCATGAGGAGAAGCCAAGACTGCTGGGACTGTTTAACTTGGAAAGGAGTGTGTTGAGGGAGGATCTGATCAATGCTTGCAAATACCTTACAAATATCTTACAAACAGGCAGGTGCCAGGAGAATGGGACCAAGCTCTTCTTAGTGGTGCCCACTGACAGCACAAGGGGCAATGGGCACAAACTGGAACACAGGAAGTTCCATCTAAAAACAGTAAGAAGCTTTTTTTCCATTGAGGTACCAGAGCTCTGGCCCAGGCTGCCCAGAGAGGTTGTAGAGTTTCCTGCTCTGGAGATATTCAAAACCCACCTGGACACACTCCTGTGGGATCTGCTCTAGGGGATCTAGATCTGCTCTAGTAGGATCCCTAGGAGGGATGGGCTAGATGATCTCCAGAGATCTCTTCCAAATCCTACCATTCATTCTATGATTCTATGACTTCACTTTGCTGACTCTGGTCAGCAGACTGCTGTGCATATGCCTGGCTTAGGACTCTGCTCTCCAGTGTTTTGCCTTTCATGCTGCCAGGCTTAGTAGTAGCTGTTGCTGGAAATCCTGACTCAGAATAAGGGCAAAGACAAGTGATCAGCTGCTCTGAGGACTCAGATCTTGTCAGGAAGAGCTACCGCTGCATGCTCTCTGGAGAGACATCAAGCCACATATATATAAATTAAGCATTAAAGATAGAGGTGATGACTGAGCTCTCCAGAAGGTTCACCTTAGCAATATGGGAAAGAAAATGAAGGCAAAAGAAGACTGTTTCAGGAACACTTTAACTTCCAGTTTTATCATGGCCCTTCTCAGTTCCATCCAGATCATCCTTATTCTCCACTGGTGGAGTCTGAGAAAACGCAGACTATGACAAGGTGCTTCTTCATGGATTGGATTCCAGTTTTATTTTTCTTTCTGTTATTCTTTATCTGTCTTTCAGTTACTATAGTGATGAACAAACGTTGCAACAAAGGTGAGGGCTGGCAGCCTGTACAAGTGTTTGCCTGTGATGGATCAGAGAACCGCCAAGTGCTTTGGAGATATCAGTTGAAAGATCTTTGCCCAAATCCCTCAGTCCTTTTATAAATGGGTTGTATTATACAAGTTAATGATAAGTTGTGTTTAATACTCAGTTTTTGTTTAACATTATGTATCTTGTGTCAGCAAGCAACACAGAGTGCAGTTTTTTAGGTGCTCTGGTTTCTGCTGCATCACCACACCATTGGAGATTTTCTTTTGCCAGACAAGAACCTAATCTGTGATTAAAATGCCTGAAACAAACAACTACAAACCAAAGGACTTCTCAGCACTGTTCCAGTGCCATTCTGCTCTGAGGCACAACAGCCCACAGGGTGACCCACCAAGCCAAGAGGTCTTGTACAAGCATAACAGTCTGTTGAATCTGGGCCATGGATCTAATCCCAGAACTATTGAGGCTGGAAAGGGTCAGTAAGATCATCAAGCTCAGACTATGGCCTACCATCATCACATTGGCCAGACCAGGGCACTAAGGGCCACAATCCAGTCTGTCCTTCAACACCTCCAGGGATGGGGACTCAATCACTGCACTGTGCAGTCCATTCCAGTGTCATTCAGAAGTGCTTCCTAATATCCACTCAAACCCTCCCCTGGCACAGCCTCAGGCCCTCCCCTCTCATCCTGGCTCTAGTTACCTGAAAGAAGAGTCCAACCTCCACCTGACTACAACCTTCCTTCAGATAGTTGTAGAGAGGGAGAAGATCCCCCCAGAGTCTCCTCCTCTCCAGGCTAAACAACCCCAGCTCCTTCAGCTTGTCCTTCCAACACCTCCAACACTTGGATTCAAATTTGCCAATGTCTGTAGCCAGAATAAAAGATAGAGGCCAAGCCAAAGGCCCTGGCCTCATGAGTTTGTTTCAGTTCATGGGTTTTTCACCTGACACTGCCTAGTGGATATGTTTCTCAGGGCACAATATGGGGCCCATGGAGAGAGAATGAGCATGCTCATTTCATGCAGACCTGGAAGCACCAGTGATGGAGGTAATCCAGCCGGATCCTGGAGCTGCCACTGAGTGCTAACAGCTGGGAAAATATCACTTCAACCCAAAAGCAGATCCAGTAAAAAATCCTCATTGCAGGTGTTAGCATTGGGTCTCATGTCTCTGGGTAGGGATATTTTTAGGCAATTTCCAAAGGAGAACCTGCACAAAAGCACTGTAGATCAAAAACCCAAACTCCAGAATGCAGATCCATCTGTGGGAGGTGAGCACAGCTGGACCAGGAACTGCTCAGACCCTGCTTTTATGCTCAGTTTGGTATTGTAGTAGGTACTTTAAAAATTCAGGTTGTGAGCTGATTGTGGTATCCACCTCAGAGATCTGTTAAGGGTCACAGGACCAAATTTGCAGCTGTCAGAATAATATTAATGATGCCCGAGGAGCTGGTCTGACGATGCACGTGAAAAAGACACTTTGCAGTGCGGCTCCGCTGCCCTGCGGCTCTTTTCACACACAAATCCCTGAAGCTGGGCTGTAAAGCCAGGAGAGAAAGGAGCATCAGAGAAGCTTTGCCAGGGTTAAGGGAGCCTTTCCCTACCCTAAGCGATGGGGGGGGACTGCAACAGGGACTCGAGTCGGGGACCCAAGTCACGGAGCACTACTGGGGATGCTGAGGGATGCGGCTGCCGAGGAGGGGGACGGGAGACGCAGCACCCTCTCTGCCCCGAGGTCATCGCGACCCCCATAGCATCCCGGGGGGCGAGGCGGGGCCGAGCGGGGCTGGGCGGGGTCTGCCCGTGGGTGGGCAGCAGCACAGGCAGCAAGAGGAGAGCGCGGTCCCCGCTCCCCCGCATCGGATCGCGAAGAGCTGACACCAACGCGGGCAGCCCCATCCGGCCCCGCCGCCATGCGGAGCCGCGTGTGGGCAGCCGCACCGCGCCCCGTAGGGCTCTGGCCCGGCTATGGTGAGACAGCGAGGCAGGACGGGGCACGGGAGGAGGGATTCGGGGGGTGCCAGTGGATCCACATAGATACCCACAACTCAGCGGGCAGCATCGCTGGCCGGGGCTGACGCCGTTTCGGTGCTCCGTTGCAGTCTTGGTTTGTTCTGTCCCAGTTCCCGAGGCGCTGGCCCGGGCCAGTCCGACTCCGGTGTGGCGGTAGCCAGGGACAGGAGCCGCGTGTGCCGTGGGAAATGGTTGCCTGCTGGTCGTTGCTGTCAGTGTATACCGGTTCCACCAGTGGGGTTCATCGAACGACGGGGACTTGCGGTAGGGCGCCGCGGGAAGGGGAGGTCCGCGGGATGGAGCCGGAGCCCGATGCAACGGGGATAGCCGCCGGGCAGAGGCTGGTCGGCCGCTGTAGGGAACCGAGCTGGAGCGGAGATGTTGAATGGAGGCTCTTTCCAGCAGCTGTGGCACTGGCTCCGCTCGCCGCTGTCGCAGCACAGCCCGACTTTGGTGCGGGGCTCCCGGCACGGCGCAGCTTCCCGAATCCCGCATCTGCCCGGCTCCTGTCGCCGAGGCTGGACGTCTGTTTCCTCGCTGTCGTGCACCGAGCCTGCTCGGTCCTGACTCCAAAGCCCTGAAAAGTTAGCGGCGTCCCGCTCGTGTCTGGGTGCGCTGAGCCGGGTACCGGGAGCAGTGCCAGCTGCGGGTTTGGCGCCAGGACAGACGGGCTGTGTCTTGTGCGTGTGAGAG
This sequence comes from Upupa epops, assembly GCA_013397515.1. Taxonomy (NCBI): domain Eukaryota; kingdom Metazoa; phylum Chordata; class Aves; order Bucerotiformes; family Upupidae; genus Upupa; species Upupa epops. Next base: position 767 of record VZRI01010102.1, on the reverse strand, counting down.
GAAAAACTGGTGCCAGCTCCTCAGACCTAGCTCCGAAACAAACTTAGCCCGTGGAAACTTAACAGAAGAGTAAATAATGAAAACATCACACAGCGACAGGTTTCTGCTGCTTCAGGACTGCGAGGAAGGAGCTAGGTGCTGGTACCTGAGCTTTACACTCTCAGACAGCACTGGCAGCTGGCCGGGACGGGGCTTTGGAGTGTGTGATGTCAGTATGACCACATTTCTTTTTAAAAACGAAATACTTTTCTTCAAGTAGAATGATTTCCTCTGTCACAGCAGTTGACTGTTTTTCCTCAGGACAGAAAAGGCAGGGTAGAATTTTGGAGGAGATTGCATGGAAACACCAGATCTTACAGGTCCACATGGGAGAGACTTATCCCAGAGGGGAAAAAGGGTTCTGGGCAGGAATTGGCAGGGCTCCTTCAGAGGGCTTTAAACTAGATTCGAGGGGTGGTGGTGGTGGTGTTGAAGTTGGTGGGTGCGTACCATTGGGACAGAGCTCTGGTCTGAATGAAAAGCCGGGGGCCACCTCCTGTCCTAGAGTTAAATCGGAGCTCTCAGCTCGATCCCTAAACTGTCTGTACATCAATGCACGCAGCATGGGAATAAGCAGGACGAGTTAGAAATCTGTGTCCAGTCAGATGATTATGATCTGGTGGCAATTACAGAGAGCTGGTAGGACAGCTCCCATGACTGGAATGCGGGCATGGATGGCTATGTGCTTCCCAGGAAAGACAGACAGATCCCAGTATCACAGTATCACA
>VZRI01010097.1:45843-55851 GCA_013397515.1 Upupa epops | reverse complement strand
AACCATGATTATTCTGTGATTGATGAAAACATTTCAGCCAGGACCCTAAAATGCCTGCAAGTGTCAAATGAAATCATTATGAGCAGTTAACAGTGACTGTGTTTGTGTTGTGGCAATGAGAAAGAGACTTTAATCCACAAAACTCAGTAACATTGAAAAGAGAAGAAGAGCAGGGTAGTTGTTGAGCTGGTTTTCTCCTGTAACACAGTCACAGAATCATCGAATCACTAGAGATTGGAAGGGACCTTGAAAGATCATCCAGTCCAATCCCCCTGCCACAGCAGGATCACCCAGACCAAGTCGCACAGGAACACAGCCAGACAGGTCTGGAACATCTCCAGAGAAGGAGACTCCTCAGTCGTGATTACAGAATCACCTTCCATTATGTATTTGTATTTGTCGACCTAGAAATGATCTAATAATTTTAATATTTCAAATGAGCTCTGTTGGGCCACTTAAAACTCATCCTGCAGGGTTTGCAGACTCCCAGTCTTCATCTTACTACTCTGAGTCATAATTTCTCGTGTGACAAGTAACTCCTCAGCTGCTAACAACACAGCGAGTGCCTTTCCCCATTTGTTCCCTGGTGTTTCTCTCGTGTGAGTAATGCCTTACGTTAGGGTTCCACTGAGCAGGCTCCAGGATGATTGAATGGCTGTTATTATATGTTAAGTAAATACCAAGTGTTCTAAAACATATATATATGTATGTGTTTGAGGGATAACAGATGTGCAGCCACTACACTTCTGGCAGCAGTTGATAAGTATGTTTTTCATAATAAGTTGCTGCTTCAGTGACACAGGGTAAGGAATCCTCCTGGGAAAGCTGGCAGCCCAGGGCTTGGATGGATGCACCCTCTGCTGGGTTAAAAACTGCCTGGCTGAGTGGGCACAGGGAGTGGTTGTGAATGGGGCCTCTTTCAGTTGGTGCCCAGTGAGCAGTGGTGACCCCCAGGGATCAGTGCTGGGCCCAGTTCAGTGATGACCTGGATGACGGGATAGAGTCTGCCCTTAGTAAATTGATGGGTGGCATCAAGTTGGGGAGGAGTGTCGATCTGCTGGAGAGGAGGAGGCTGCTGCAGAGAGAGCTGGACAGGCTAGGTCAATGGGCAGAGGCCAACGGGATGAGGGTGAACAGGGCCAAGGGTAGAGTCCTGCACTTTAGCCACAAGACCCCCCAGCAGAGCTACAGACTGGGGGATGAGTGGCTGGAGAGCAGCCTGGCAGAGAGGGACCTGGCAGTGCTGGCTAAACAGGAACCAGCAAGGTGCCCAGGTGGCACCAAAGGCCAGTGACATCCTGGCCTGTGTCAGCAATAGTGTGGCTAGCAGGACTAGGGACATCTGTCCCTCCTGGTGAGGCCTCCCCTCGAGTCCTGTGTGCAGTTGTGGGTGCCTCACTTCAAAAAAGAGATTGAGAGCTGGACTGGGTCCAGGCTGGGGAAGGACTGTAGGGAAAGTCTGATGAGGTGAGGCTGAGGGAACTGCAGCTGCTTAGCCTGGAGAGGATGAGACTCAGGAGGGACCTTCTCCCTCTCTACAACTCTCTGAAGGTGGGTGGTAGTCAGGTGGGGGTCAGGCTCTTCTCCCAGGCAACCAGTGATAGCATGAGAGGGCAGGGCCTGAAGCTGCTAGGGGAGGTTGGATGTTAGGAAGCCCTTCCTCATGGAAAGGGTATTTAGACACTGGACTGGACTGCCCAGGGCAGTGGGGGAGTCCCCATCCCTGGAAGTGTTGAAGGACAGCCTGGCTGTGGCCCTTCGTGCCCTGGTCTGGCTGATGTGGTGATGTTAGGTCAGGGGTTTGGGCTGGATGAGCTCAGAGGGCTTTTCCAGCCTCCATAATTCTGCGATTCAAAGCTGAATAAACACAGAAGGCCTACATGCTATAGGTAGGGAGACCCATCTTCCCCAGGAGCCCCCAGGAGTGAGTTAGCTGTCATCACTGAGCGATGCGTTGCTGTTCCAAAGCTGGGCTCTGAGAGCAGACGGCCGTCTGCTCCTGCAGCTGCTGCACACATGCCCCTGCTCAGTCTAGCCAAAACCACGGTGTGTATCTTCCCTACCCCTTACAGAGACGGAGAACTCAGTTCCTAAACCACTCGTGACGTGTGTGAGCGCTGCAAGCCAGATGAACCAGAGGCACTTCCCAAGCTCTTGTCTTTCAGGTCTAGGTTGCTAATTACAAGCCCTATTGATGATCTGCTTTCTGCCTTTCCCCACACTTGGATAGCTTGGAGCTTGCTGGGCTGGTTGCTTGGTGCTTGGACAGAGTTTCTCTGGGTGACTTGTAAAGAATAAACAGAAAGAAGAGAATACCACTGGATTCTGTCAGTAGTTACTGGACACAGATCTGCCTTGGAAATCCGTGTTCCGTATGGATTTCCATACGGATTTCTCAGGAATCCATCGCCCACCCCTCCCTACGCTCTTGACTCATGGGGTACAAAGAATAAACACATTTGACACAGAAATTCCCATCCTGATACCGTGATCCCTGATTTCAACCCCTTTTTTCACATATAACCGAGTCCTGTGACCCTTCCTTGGACAAAGCTCCCACTGACATCATTTTGAGAGCAGTTGCCTCAGTCAGGGGCTGCTTGAAGCTCTGATCCTTGAGAGGTTCTTTCGGGAGAAGCACTGCACTCTCGATTGTGTTTTGCAACCGTTCAGTCATTGGAGTCTGAGAAGATAAAGATGAAAGGGTGCCAGGCTGCGATCAGAGGGATGTGTGGGGAAAGCCCTGCCAGGCACCTCTTTCAGCTGATAAATAGAGCTGAATTAGTGGCCTGGGTTGGCTGGGACAGACTCCTGGGTCAGCCATGGTGTGCAGGCTGTTGGTAGTTTGGAGTCAGTCAGGGCAGCTACCCCTAGCTAATTCACAGCTGTATCCCATCCCGTTAGAAAGGAGGAGGTTTGCTGAAGACAGGGGTTGCTCCTGCTCACCCTTTTTCTTCTCCTGCTTCTCCCTGGAGAATCTTCTTCATGTTCTGCTCCCGAGGACTGCCGTCGTGTTTATTGTGACTGCTGTTCGCTCACTGGGTTGAGTATAACTTCTATACTTTATATTTGCAGTAGTGTTATACTTTGGATCTATTTGAATTTCGACCTGTGGACCTCTTCTCCCTTTCCTGATCCCAGATGGAGCTTCCTTAGTGAATTCATAGGTAGAGTGGTTCAGGTGGGAAGGGACCTTCAAGATCGTCTAGTTCCAACCTCCCTGCTGTGAGCAGGGACACCCCCTCTAGACCAGGTTGCCCAAGGCCCCATCCAATCTGGCCTTGAACACTTCCAGGGAGGGGGCAGCCACAGCCTCCCTGGGCATCCTGGTCCAGTGTCTCAGCACCCTCCTGGTGAAGAACTTCCTCCTGACTTCCAGTCTAAACCTCCCCTCTTCCAGCTGGAAACCATTCCCCCTGCTCCTACCACTCCAAGCCCTTGGAAACAGCCCCTCCCCAGCTGTCCTGTAGCCCCCTTCAGGTACTGGAAGGCTGCTCTATGCTCTCCCTAAAGAAATGCTCTAGTTAAGCCCTGCATATGGGCTAAATGTAGGCCAGTGACTCTCCCAGTCTCCTGACCCACAAAGTGGGTTGAAGTCCCTAAGTTTTCAGTGCCTGGATGCACCCCTTACTTCAGGGGTCTCTTTTACAACAGCCCATCCTTGTATTACTCTGTATGAGGGAAATCAGGTTATTTGATGCTGTGTTTATGCTTTTCACTGGGGTGCCCCTGTGGGTCTCCCCATTAGTGAGATTTTGGAGCCTTCCTCACTGTTCTGAGTGCTCCCACTGTCCTGGGCAACCCTTGTGGATGGAGAAGAAATTGTTCCTCCAAGCCAACCTCAACCTCCCCTGGGGCAACTTGAGGCTGTTTCCTCTCACCTGCCTCTCGTTTCTTTGGACAAGAGTCTGACCCCCATCTTGCTCCGACCTTCTGAATTTAAGGGAGTAGCAGAGAGTGAGGGGGTCTGCCCAGAGTCTCCTTTCCTGCAGCTAAACCCTCCCAGTTCCCCCAGCTGCTCCAGACCCTTCCCAGCCCCACTGCCCTTCTCTGAACCCACTCTAGCCCCTCCATGACCTCCTGGAAGTGGCAGAGGGCCCCAGGATTCATGGTGTGGCTTCACCCGTGCCTAGTACAGGAGGACAATCCTGCTGGCCACACCAGTGCTGCCACTAGCCAGGATGCTGTTGGTCTTACTCACGAAGGACACAATCACATCCTCTAGCCTCAGTACTACCCTTCTTTCCTCAAGGAGCAGAGGTCTGCAGGTGAGAGGGCTGCCTGTGCCTGTGCACTTGTCTCCAGATGAAGGGCAGTTCAGAGTCCCAAGTGGTGGGAAGACGTTGGGCTGAGGCTGTTTAATTCTTGAGGCTCCCCTTGTTCTCTTAGTTAGCGGTGGCCGGGGCTGTGTAGTTTGTGCCTGCACACACATTCGTGTTGTTTATCGTGAGGGATACGGGGAAGAAATGTGTTTCCACTTTCAGCTGATGTTTGCTGCGTGCCTGAAGCTCGAGCTCAAATTGAGTTTTCTTCGCTGCTCTGACAACAGGGGAGGCTTTGAAATAAAAGTCTTGAGTCGGGGAGAAGCCAGGATAGAAATTGGATTGTGTTTGCAAAACCCAAAACCATTGTTTATAAAGACGAAGAAAATGAGAGGGGTTTTTTTTCCCCCCTACTCCTCTCTTAGCTGAACTCATTTTGTATTAACATTCCAACTCAGAAACCCATTAAATCTGGTTTTAAACCAGTTGAACCGTGTGGATTTTATACCAGTGTCCACTTTTATTCCAAGCAAAGGGGAATTCAGTGTGTTCAGCCACGAGTTTCTGCGGGTAAGGCTTTTTCTGGTTAACGAGAGCCTGTGTGGGACAGGTCCTTGTAGGAACCTGTGAAGAAACCTAATCCTACTGCTCCCACTGAGAAGGAAATAATTTCACGATAGCTGTTCTCACGCCTACAGCGAGCGTAATCTGAAATGAGATCACAACTCATAAATCCCCCGGTTTGGACTGCTATCCCCTTTAGCGCTTGTGTTTCATGATGACCTAAAAGGTGTGAGGACCTATGAAGAGCCTCTGCTCTTAACTCCAGCCCTGTGTTGTTTCCTTAAAGCTGGGCAGCCGTTCCTCTTTCAAGGCGGTTTGGTTGTTGGTGGGGAAGGAGCTGCAGAAAACTGGGGGGTTGTCATAGAATCCTTAGGGATCAGAAGGGACCTCAAAAGATCATCCAGTCCAACCCCCCTGCCACAGCAGGATCACCCAGACCAAGGCGCACAGGACCACAGCCAGGAGGGCCTGGAACATCTCCAGAGGAGACTCCACAACCCCCTGGGCAGCCTGGTCCAGTGCTCGGGACCCTCCCTGGGAAGACATTCCTGATAATATTGATAGGGAACCTTCTCTGTTCCAGCTGGCAACCATTGCCCTTGTCCTATCACCTTCAGAAGAGCCTGGCTCCATCCTCCTGACACCCACCCCTCACAGATTTATAGACGTGAATGAGGTCCCCCCTCAGCCTCCTCTTCTCCAAGCTCAAGAGACCCAGCTCCCTCAGTCTTTCCTCAGAAAGGTGCTGTTCTACTTCCTTCAGCATCTTGGTTGCTCTACGCTGGACACCCTCCAGCAGCTCTGTGTCCTTCTGGAACTGAGGGGCCCAGCACTGGACACAGTACTCCAGAAGCAGTCTCACCAGTGCAGAGTAGAGGCAGAGAAGAACCTCTCTCGATCTGCTAACTACCCCCCTTCTGATCCCTCCCAGGATGCTGTTGGCCCTCTTGGCCACCAGAGCACATTGTTGGCTCAGAGTCATCCTGCTGGCCACTAGGACCCCCAGGTCCTTTCTCCTCCCCTCCTCTCTGTCCCTGGGGTTGTTCTTGCCCAGATGCCAGACTCTCCCCTGACCCTTGTCTCTCACTAAGGGTTGTCCCGGTTGGGTTGTTTTTCCCTCTCGGCAGTGCAGGGAGCTTTTTTCCAGCACTTTCTGTGTTGGTTGAGAAAGGAACCCACACTCCAGGGACAACCACTGCATCTGTCAGCACTCACTCCTGAGCCTCCTGCTTGCACTTGATGAGCTTTTTGTTTACTCTTGAGTACTGGATAATGAATAGGAGATGATCCAGTGCTGTCCGTCCCCCAGAAAGGGTTCTGGGGGTGCTGGTTGGCAGTAGCTCAATAGGATTCAGGCAGCAAAGAGTGTCAAACACAGTATAACCAGCAGTACTAGAGAGGTGATTGTCCTCCTGCAGCCACCATTCCTACGGCCTCACCTTGAGCGCTGTGTGCAGTGCTGGGCCCCAGCGCTTTAGAAAGACAAGAAAGTTCCTTGACTGTGTCCAGAAGAGGACAACCAAGTTCATGGCAGGAGGACTCTTGGTTTGTCTAGTTGGGAGAACAGGAGGCTGAGAAGTGACCTCACTGTTCTCTACCCCTCACAGAGGAAGGGCTGTGGAGAGGCAGGTGCTGAGCTGTTCTCCATGGTGCACTGGTAGGATGTGTGGGGATCTGATGGCTGCAGCATCAGAGAAGTTTGAGACTGATTGTTAGAAGATGCTTCTTTACCAAACCTGTGGTCAAAGTCTGTACTGGGCTTTGCCAAGAGAGTCTGTCAATGGACTAGATGATCCTTGCCAGTACCTTCCAACTGCAATAGTCTAGTGTGTTCTAGTCTCTACCAGTCACCCTTTTATCACTTCTTTTAACCTTCTAACTTTAACAGAACCATTTGCATAAGTTTTCCCCTTTGCTCCCCCACCTCTTGTAAAATCACCCAGGTCATGGCAGAGAAACACCCTAATAGCAGTACTGCTCAGTGGGGCAGAGTCTAGGTGAAGGTCTGTATCTAATGGAGTCACCCAAGGTTTGATACTGGGACCAGGGGCAGCGGGTGTCAGCTGGAACAGAGGGGGTTCCACATCAAGAGGAGAAGCAACTTCTTCCTGGTGAGGGTGCCAGAGCCCTGGAAGGGGCTGCCCAATGGGGTTGTGGAGTCTCCTTCTCTGGAGACATTTCAAACCCTCCTGGCCTGTTCCTGTGCGACTGGATCTAGGGGATCCTGCTGTAGCCGGGGGTTTGGACTGGATGCTCTTTTAGAGGTCCCTTCCAATCCCTAACTCTCAGTGATTCTGTGAATATAACAGTAGTGATGGTTTTGTAGCCTTTGACTGCACCCCACCAGTGAGATAGTAAAGAGAGCTTCCCCAAGGGAGGGATTTCCACAGGAGCTTTTCAGGAGTTGATCACCAGATGGCTAAGAACTACTTCCACTACTAATTGCTTCCTTCCTTACTGGAGTTTGTCAAAGTTGTCTTTATTTAAAAAGAAAGTGATAAACCAATCTATTGTGAAATACATAACCCTCCCTAGAGTCAGTTCATTTCTTTTAGCAGATTTAGGACATTTTCTAGCTCTTAATCCCCGCATTTCCTATTGATGCAATTATCTTAATGGCAATGTAAACCCTCTCTGCGTGAAATAATTATAGCACTCCTCGTCATCCTTTAGTGTCCTGTGCCAGGAAAGGTATTTCCTTGGCGTTGATTGCAGCTACTTTGACACTCTCTTCTTAAACAAGGTGAATTCATAGCAGCACTGTGAATTCTCTAGATGTCTGAACACGCAGTCCTTCATTATATAAACAACTCCCTAGGCTTCCAGTATAACTGATCATGGAAAGAAGGTGAAAATGGGTGGTTAGTGGCATAAATGAAATAGATTTCACAGAATGTTGTAGATCATAATACCTGACTTTTTCCTCTTATTTTTAAGTGAATTAGATGAATCTCAAGATGCATAGATTCCTAGAGTGGTTCAGGTTGGAAGGGACCTTCAAGATCATGTAGTTCCAAACCCCCTGCCATGAGCAGGGACACCCCCACTAGACCAGGGTGNCTTCTGCAGGCTGAACAGCCCCAGCTCTCTCAGCCTGTCCCTGTAGGAGAGGTGCTTCAGCCTTCCACGCATCCTCCTGGCCCTCCTCTGGACACTTTCCAACAGCTCAATCTCCTTCCTGTGTTTGGGGCTCCAGAACTGTTTGCAGTACTGCACATGGGGTCTCAGGAAAGCAGAATAGAGGGGGAGGATCCCCTCCCTCTACCTACAAGTCCCACTTCTGTGTATGCTGCCCAGGATGCAGTTGGCTTTCTGGGCTGCAAGCAAACATTGCCAGCTCCTGTTGAGTTTTTCATTGACCAACACCCCCAAGTCCTCCTCCTCCTCCTCAAGGCTGCTCTCACTCTCTTCCCACCCAGCCTGTATTTGTGCCTGGCATTGCCTTGACCCAGGTGCAGGACCTTGCTCTTGGCTTTGTTGAATCTCATGATCAACACCGTCCCTGGAGGGGTTCAACAAACGAGCAGACAGGGTGTTTCAGGAGATGGTTGAACAGTTGGGGGTTGTAGGGCAAACAGTTGATCTTGACGGTCTTTGCCAACCACACTGATTCCAAGGTCAAGTTTAAGCTGTGCAAGGCTCTTTCGCAACGTGAACTGTGTTACTACTTGTCATTCCTGTAAGAGGAATGGTTCTGAGCTCCCTCGTCTCCGGTGTTCTGGCCTGATTTCTGCACTGTGAGATCAAATCAGGATCCGATTCCCTCAAGTGCAGACAACCAAACCCCCTCAGTGGGAAGTGGTCGTGTGATTTTTATCTGTTCCATATTGCTGCACACAGCAGCCTATCCATCGTCTTGTGTCTGTCATCTCCTCAGCCTCCCCCTCCCACTGTCGCCGTCGTGCCATGAGATTTCTTCTTCTGCTCCAGCGTGTAAAAATCTTCTTTGATTGCTCTTTATTTACTCACTGTCACCCTGCAGCTTGTGTGTGTGCGTTTGCCATCAGCCTGCAGCCCCCTGCTACGCGATGACAGTGGCACAACCACGAGACTCATCGCTCTAGCAGATGTGGTGGCGAGCAAACAGCCCGATCAGCTGTTACTTCTAAATTAGCGACTCGTCAGCGAGGGGAATAAAAGCAGAGGAGTGCGAAAGAGTCAGGAGTTGTTGGATGGGGAAAGGAAAATTAAGCCTGGTATCCTCACTTCAAGACAGAGACTGAGGGGCTGGAGAGGGTGCAGATGAGCTATGAGGGTGGGGAAGGGACTGGAGGGAAAGGCTGGTGAGGAGAGGCTGAGGGAGCAGGGGTTGTTTAACCTGGAGAAGAGGAGACTCAGAGGGGACCTTAGTGCTCTGTATAACTACCTGAAGGGAGGTTGTAGAGGGCTGGGGGTCCGGCTCTTCTCCCAAGCAAATAGTGATAGGATGAGAGGGCAGGGCCTGAAGCTGCATCAGAGGAGGGGTAGGTTGATGTTAGGAAGCCCTTCCTCATGGAAAGGGTGCTCAGAGCCTGGAATGGACTGCCCAGGGCAGTGGTGGAATCCCCGTGTCTGGAGGTGTGAAGGACAGCCTGGCTGTGGCTCTTAGTGCTCTGGTCTGGCTGCTGGGATGATGTTAGGTGCTGGGCTGGATGAGCTCAGAAGGCTCTGCCAGCCTCAATCATCCTGGGATTCTGTGTATATTTTATTTTAATGGCTGGATGGGGCTCTGGGCAATCTGGTCTGATGAGTGATGACCCTACTTGTTGCAGAGGGTCTTTAAAACTTTTAAAGGTCCTTTCCAACCCTATGATTCTGTGATTCTGTAATTCAGAGGTTGAAGAACACATTTATGATTATATGGTAGTGTTTCTTCACATTAACTTAATGAACTGATTCCAGTTAAAGAAAGCTGCTTTCAGTACAACCTGCAGTATTTTTCTGTGATAATATTTTTTCACATTAATTGAATGAATCCTCTTCCACTTAAGAAAGTTCTTTGATTAGAAACCTGATTTATAGAGCTGATTAGCTTTGTAGGTGAAGCATGTCCATCATGATCACAGAATCACAGAACAATCCTAGTCGGAAAGGACCTCTCAGATCCCTGACTCCAACCATCCCCACCCCAACAAAACCCCTCAATCCCTGAGAGACTGACAAACACAGCCTGACCCCCTCCCTGCTGCCACTCGAGCAGGGC
>VZRI01010097.1:33519-45807 GCA_013397515.1 Upupa epops | reverse complement strand
AACTGGTTCTCTAAACCCCTCCTGAGCTTGGTAGCTCTGCTCTGGACCTGTTCCAGCATCTCCCTGTCTTTGCAACTGTGAGGGACCCAGAACCAAACCCTGTACTTGATGCACTGGTTACAACAAACTCAATGTGTGCGTGTCCTAATATAACGTGGAAATCTGGTCAAATAGATGAAACTGTGGTCAAATTCTCCTCTGGAAACGCTCAGAGTGACTAGAAAACAAAGAGAAATAAACTCAGGTCTGGGAAGGTCTTTTCCATCTTCCAAAACGAAAGGAGCTGAATGAGCAGAACTATTGGAGGAGCCTCTATTAAAAAGGAAGATGATTATTAATTGCTCTGGGCAGACGTGATCGAGCAGCATGAACTGGTGGATAATTAACCAGAAGAAAACAGGAAATGAGTGAGGTTTCATTATTTCTATGATGAGAAATTAATCTTACCCTGCAAGAGCGCTGTGCGCTATAGAGGGGATTTTTTTCCTCGTCTCTTGGACAGGAGGAAAGGTTCTGCGCCGACTCTTCCAAGCAGCCAGTAAATAGTCTTTTCCATATGTATATGATGAGAAAAAATGAAGGGAGGTTAACACCCCCGCTCCCCCGGGGACTCGTGTGGCCTCTGCACGCTGTCAGAACGCGGAGGAATATATATATACACTGGGTTATTGTGCAATCCGCCTGACTTATGGGCACGGGTTGAGAAGCCAAGATTTCCCCTCGTGGCCTACCATTCCGAGGAGAAAAAGACACGTGGGAGGAGAGAAGAGCTGCAGGACTTGATGCTCACATCTGCTCCAGTTCAGCGCTGCTAGAAATCAGCTCAGTCTGCCCCCATATTTCATTTCCTTCTCTAATCTTGACCGATCATTTATAATTGGTATCAGGCTGATCATCTGGCTCTCTCTTTCCGTGGTGAAATGAGCAAGCAAAGAACTTTATCTTCCTCCTCTTGGCTGTCCCAGACACGACAAAACTTTGAAAGACAAAAGGCTCTAATAACTTTTAATGAAGTCTCCGGAACATCCTCTTCAATAATTTCTGGTATGCCTTAATTCTGAGGGGGGGGGACCACCCTTCAGCAATCCATGTGGGCTGTAGCCTGAGTGTTTGGCAAGAAGAGGAACAACCTCATGGTGCTTAGGTATCTAGGACACGTAAAGGAGACTCAAATCTGGGGGAACTGATGGCAGAGACTTCATAGTTGCTGTTAGATTTTGTATCTCAGGTCTCTCCTCCTTGGAAATGAGGTTCATTTTCCTCTGCACTCGGACAGTTGTCTAATGTCTGTGTACAAGTCATAGAGTCATTAACATTGGAGGAGACCTCCAAGGTGTTCCAGAAACAGGCAGAAGTGGTGTTTGAGAAGATAATTTAGTGGGTTGTAGGGTAGATGGTTGGACTTGATGATCTCGAAGGTCTTTTCCAACCGTGATGAATCTGTTATCGTCAAGTCCAACCATCAACCCAACCCCACCATGCCTGCTAAACCGTGTTGAACACCTCCAGGGATGGTGATCCCGCCACCCCCCTGGGCAGCCTGTTCCTATCCCTGACCACTCTTTCACTGAAGACCTTTTTCCTGATGTCCACTTCTTCCACCTCTGAAGCTGCTTGTGTCACGTTGATCTGGTGCTCCGGGCTGCCTCAGCAGTAGCCTGGGGTCCTCTCAGAAGTCATCTCCATTCGGGAGGAATCTCTTACCCAAGTGTTTGCGGTAGGGCTTTAGGTTGCTCATTTCCTCCCAACCCCTCGTGCCTATTTTCTTTTCAGCTCAATTACTTTTGCCTAACTTTTCTCATGCCATTTAACCTAGGGATTCAGAGGAAGTGAATATCTGATAGAAGCTGTTTTATGGCCGCCGTTGTCTGAGCTCTTGAGTTGTGAGACTGTTGTCAGTGTTTTTCTTGGCACGGCCCAGCGTCCTGCAGCACAGTGGGAGCTGGGAGCGATACAGTGGTATCCAACCCACCAGCAGCAGAATGTGAGCCAGTCTTTGTATTAATCTGGAGAGCAATCAGCATCGTAATTAGTATCCAGAAACTCTCCAGGACACACGCTTAACAGCTTGGCTTTGTGTCTTGTTTTGATTTTGCTGGGGTTTGCTGGTGAATAAATCACGCCAGATCTCCAAATAGTAATTGGCACGTGAAACACAAGGAAGCCTGTGGCCAGTGGAGAACTTCTGTAGCAGAGGCTGACAAAGGGCACCCAGCTCAGAGGTCAAAGCAGGAGCAATCTACTTCAGCTCTGTTTTTGGCCCGGTTGGATCTGAGCACTCATGTCCTTTTCCGTGCTCAGCCACAGTAAGTCTCCCGTACCGCAGAGAGGTATCCGGTGGCCACCCACCCAGCCAACCATCGAGCAGATACCCTCAGGGCAGTACAAGGAAGCAGTTTCTCTCCCCTCCCACCTTTACATGGCCACCCAGGAATTCTGTCATGTGTTTCATTTACAGAACAAATTAGAAGCAACATCTAGGGGCATTGGGACTCTTAGTTTGCCACTGATTTCTACTACTCTTCTTTTTACCAACCCAGTGCTACACAGCTGAATGAAGTGTTCCAGGGGTCACTCAGGATGTTTCTGTTGGCCAGTTTGATGAAGAGAGATGTTGCCCATGTGCTTTTGCTTCTAAACTGATGGTAGGGATGGCTAGACATTGCTTTGTGTCCTGTCTTTCGTGATTGACAGAGTGGGCAGCGTGGAGTGGGAACCGTTCATAGGATCACAGAATGCTGGGTTGGAAGGGACCTCCTAAAGTCATCTGGTCCAGTCCCCCTGCAGTGAGCAGCGGCATCCTCAACCAGTGCTCCGGTACCCTCCTTGTGAAGAAGGTCCTGCTGATATCGATAGGGAACCTCCTCTGTTCCAGCTGGCACCCAGTGCCCCTTGTCCTATCCTCAGGTGACCTTGAGAGGTGTCTGGCTCTCTCCTCCTGACACCCACCCCTCACAGATTTATCTAGAATCATCATAGATCATTAGGGATCAGAAGGTGTCTCTGCTGATGACAGGGGGGTTGGAACTAGATGATCTGTACAGTCCCTTCCAACCTGAACCACTCTAGGAGTCTAGGTCAGGTTACCCAGAGCCTTGCCCAGCCTCCCCTTGGATATCTCCAGGCATGGAGCCTCAACTGCTTTCCAGGGCAACCTGTTCCATGTGGAAGATTGAGGATCTTGGTGAATGGTCCCATCCCTGTAAAGGTAGCATTTGGATAGGAATCGGATGGAAGTAGCCACTTTCCCAGTGGCTGCATGACTTCCTTCCATAGTGAGGAGGCTACTCCATGTCTGGCTCTCCATATCTGGCTTAAACAACACTAATTTACAGTGTTTCTTGCTGTAATGGGAGGAAATAATATTCCCTCTTCATCTACAGCTGGCTGGGAAACCTAGACGTGTCTTTGACTGCCTCTGATTATACACTCTGCTGGCTGTAGACCCAAAGAAAAAGTAGTTTGAAACGATGATCTGTTCCTGCAGAGAGAGGGAGCAAATCTGTTTTGAAGTAATCGCTGAACGTCGGTCTGCTTCAGGCTTTTCAGCACTTGCCTTTGAGTTGGGAATGTTGTGGAACATATGGATAGCTGTGTGCCTTTATGTAAACACTTTGCTGTCACTCACTAAGTATTTACGAGCGCTAGGGATGGATTGAACCGTGAATGCTTTGCAGTCGATCTTGAAGGTCTTTTCCAACCTAAACGAGTCCGTGATCAATGAATAGTGAAGTTAATGCTCCGGCCAAATCCCGGACAACCTGTGTGTAAGCCAGAGGCAGAAATACCTGCACTGGAAAGGCTCTTTGAAGAGAGCTCACCTACAGCTGAGGGGTCCCCAGGTCTCTTCTACTCACTTAGCTCTGCTTCCAGCAGGGATTACAGTCCCTCATTTCATTTCTACTCTGGATAAGTTAGTCAGAGGGGTGGAGGGAAATGTATTCCTGGGCAACATCAGGCCTGCTCCATGCTTGGAGCAGAGTGAGCAGGATGTGCCATCACAAGTCTGGCAGTAACACAGCTGAGCACTTTCACAGGTTCACAGGGATTGGAAGGGACCTCAGAAGAGCATCCAGTCCAATCCCCCTGCCACANTGCCATCACAAGTCTGGCAGTAACACAGCTGAGCACTTTCACAGGTTCACGGGATTGGAAGGGACCTCAGAAGAGCATCCAGTCCAATCCCCCTGCCACAGCAGGATCCCCTAGATCCAGTTGTGCAGGAACAGTTCAAGAGGACTTTAAATGTCTCCAGAGGAGACTCCACAGCCACCCTGGGCAGCCCTTTCAGGGCTCTGGCTCCTTCACTGTGAAGGTTTCTTTTCCTCTTGATGTGGAACCTCTTCTCTTCCATCTGACACCTGGTGCCCATTCTCTCTCAGGATACCACTGAGCAGAGCCTGTTTCCTTTCTCCTGACACTCACCCTTTCTATACTGATCAACAGTCATGGGGTCCCCCCGCAGCCTCCTCCTCTCCAAGCTCAAGAGACCCAGCTCCCTCAGCCTTTCCTCATCAGGGAGCTGCTCCTCTCCCTTCATCATCTTTGTGGCTCTGTGCTGGACTCTCTCAAGCAGCTCTGTGTCCTCCTGGAACTGAGGGGCCCAGAACTGATTGATAGCTGCTAAATCCCACCTAAATCTTATGCCTTCTGTGAGGACAAGTTGGACTTTACCCTTTATTAGTCCATCAATAAGAACCAGTGGATGCTTTAAAAAGGAAAGCCTGGCCCCAGCCAACGCTTTGCATCTTGCACGTCCCTGTAATTTCTTCACGTGGAGCGTTCTCTGCCAGCGAGGAGGCACCGAGCACTTGGCAATGCGCGCTGGGTTTCACATAGCTGCGCTCTCCCTGCACAGCAGTGTTTGGAGAGCAAATGTTTGGTTAATAGGTGGTTAAGCACTTGTGCAGTACAGAAAGGGTTCTTCACTGCGAGCTCTCTGTCTTGAGACAGCAAAGTGTGCTTTTGGGCTTTGAGTCCACGCAGGCAGCGATTAAGGTTTTACAAATACTCCAGGAGCTCTTTGAACTCGTGTGTTGGGTAGGGCAGAGCATGCTAAATATTTTTATAAGTAGTTTTCTGTGCATTTTTGCTTCCCTCTTCCTCCCACTCTCTTGGTTTGCGTGGCCAGTATTTTCTCAGAGTGCAGCTTCAGGTATTTGATGGTCATAGGATCATAGAATCCTTAGGGATTGGAATGGACCTTGAAAGATCATCCAGTCCAATGCCCCTGCTGCAGCAGGATCCCCTAGACCAAGTCACACAGGAATCATAGAATCATTTAGGTTGGAAAAGACCTTGAAGATCACCAAGTCCAACCATTAGTCTACTCTACCAAGCCCACCCTAAACCAGATCCTTCACATCAAGGCAGTGCAGGATTAAGAGTGAACCCTGTGGATATTAATTAAGATTATAATGGATTTTTGGAGTGTGATTTATTATCAATTTGTGGCTGAGCATGAGGTAAGGAGTGGACTAAAGGCAGATCTGCCAGAGCTCAGCAACATGCAGGATTGCTCTTTGAGCAGACCCATGGTGCTGGGTTGTCAGGACAGTTGTATAAAGGTTGCTATGTGAACCAGCAGCCTATCTAACATCTTATGAACCAGTAGGGACCAGCTCAGTGTGACTTTCCCAACAGACTGAGTACAGTGGGAGGTTGGACTAGATGATCTCTCAAGGTCCCTTCCACTCCCTAATGATTTTATCATTCTATGTTTCATCCCTAGCTCAAAGGGAGAGAGGACAAGGCGACTCCTTAACTGATTTCCCCTGCAATCATACCCAACAGCAATGACCAGAACATTCCTGGCTTCTAGCCTTTGATACCCTCAAAGATTCCATGATTTTGGAAACTGGTGCTAATCAAATGAGTCGTTCCCAGTACCATAGAGCCCCCTTGTGATAGTGCCTCTCCATGGGAACCCCATGGGAGCAAAGCTTATGATTCCAGGATCTGATTTGCCTCCAATTCAAGCGATTAGGGATGTAGATGAAGCCCATGGGAACTGTGCTGTAAACATCTATGGAGGTGCATAAATTACTCAGAAATACTAGATCCACTTGGAAATGCCAGACATCCCACAGAGACCAGAGAAGAGGCGTGGGAATTACAAGCATCTTTGTCTCTCTTCCTCACTTTATCACCTGTGAAGTGTTAATATGTTGTTAACCTAATTGCAGTTTTATTAAATCAATTCATTAAAAAACAAAGAAAGCCCTGAAGGGAGGGGAAAAATAACACACCCCTCACAGATTTAAAGACATGAATGAGGTCCCCCCTCAGCCTCCTCTTCTCCAAGCTCAAGAGACCCAGCTCCCTCAGTCTTTCCTCATCAGGGAGGTGTTCTTCCATCAGCATCTTCCTTGTTCTAGGCTGGACACCCTCCAGCAGCAATGTGTCCTTCTGGAACTGAGGGGCCCAGAACTGGACACAATACTCCAGAAGCAGTCTCACTAGCTCAGAATAGAGGGTAAGAACCTATCTCAATTTGCTAACCACCCCCCTTCTGATCCCCCCCAGGATGCTGTTGGCCCTCTTGGCCACCAGAGCACATTGTTGGCTCATAGCCATCCCACTAGGACCTCCAGGTCCCTTCCTCCACCAGGTCAGTCCCCACCCTCTCCTGGTCCCTGGGGTTGTTCTTGCCCAGATGCCAGACTCTCCCCTGCCCCTTGTTGTCCCTCACTCCATCTCTCTCTGCCCAGCTCTCTACTCTTTGTTTACCCAATATTCAATACAAAATCCCAATTTTAGCAGGGTTTTACCGTGGAGGCACTGTTGGATTTATCATTTATTAAGAGTTTAACATTGTGATGCAGTGCTGAAGCTGAAGGAAAGTGTGAATTCTGATTTAGAAAGGCTGGCTGTTCTTATTTTCCCCATGTTTCCCATTTGTTTGTAAGAAAATAAGAAATACGTAGAGTTCACCGACTGTGTGTGAGGAGGAGTATCCTGCACGTACGAGTTAGTATAAATTTGACTTTATTTTTTCTATTGAAGCCAGTGGAATTAAAATTCTAATAGCTCTGCTGCTTCCCTGGGTTTATTCTGTGAGGCTGAAGTCAAGAGGAAGGTACCGTGTTTACCATTCTAAAGCAGTTTGAACAGTCTGAAAATAACTGGGGAACCCAGTTAGACTGGAGAAACTGCTGCCTTAGGAGCCTTTGGATAACATAAAACAGCTCCACACGCCGATGAGAAAGCCATCAAATCCCTTTTGTCCCACCAAATGTTACTCCACGGGAGCTCTTACAACCCTAGACCTGCAGTAGTCCCTCATCTTAAAAAATACCTGAGGGGCTGAGCACTCTGTGGTCTTAAAACCCACAGTGTCGCTGACTTGTGCAGGGGAAGGAGAAACCCATTTTAAACCATTAAGAAGGTCCCTTGTTTTGCTGGAGGGGTGTCCTGGTTTCTTCTTCACCCTTTGAGAACAGAGTAAGGGGAAGAATAGCAGAGTAAGGGGAAGAATAACAGAGTAAGGGGAAAAATCATTTGAATATATCAATATATTTAGTATAGTATCTCTATTTATATCTATTTAATGTATAGAATAGTATCTCTATTTATAGTATAGTATCACTCTATCTCTCCATATATATAGTATAGTATCTCTCTATATAGTATAGTATCTATCTCTCAATATATATAGTATAGTATCTCTCTATCTCTCAATATATATAGTATAGTATCTCTCTCTATAGTATAGTATCTATCTATATGTAGTATAGTATCTATTTATATATATAGTGTGTATATATAGTATAGTATATCCTATAGAATACTAGTAGAATAGAATTGGAATTGCTGTTCTGTGTAATTCCATTTCCAAACTCGTTTCTCCCCGAGTTCCAAGCACCTCTCAGCGATATCCATTCCAATTACCCTCGCCCTGCGGGGTCCGAGTAAGCGCTGCCACACCAGTTGGACATCAAGGGCCACGGCCAATTCATTGTGCGCTGTGATTCCTGCAGGGATTGCAAGAAAACCCCAAGCAGTTTCTCTAGGAGCTCTCCTGAATAGGTTTCCTGTGCCTCTGCTCCAACTCGGGGCGTTCGGGAGCGAGGAGCACAATGCCCAGCCTGTTATCAGATGCGAAACGCTGAGCCGCGTGTGAAGGCGCGAATAAAGTGAGAAATGCTTGTGGGGTGCTGCCAGCCGTTCCCACTCTTCTCTTGTGCTGCCAGAGGTAACAAGGGGGGGGAATAACTGATTTTTTTGTGTTCACCATCGCTGTGAAAAAAAAAACCCAGAAGACCCCAGAGAGCAAACTGCCTGTGGGTGGAATGAAGCGGTTTGTTATTCCGCTCTCCCTAAGGATATACGTGTCTCTGTTTTCAAGAGATCTTTTGTTTCCTATTTAATTATCACACCGAGGGCAATTTGTTTGCCTTTTGGGACCAGCGTACGTTTGTGACCGGGGTTGGTGAATAAACTATTCACGGGCAGGGTTCCCCCCTCCCTTCCATCTCCTCTGTGGTTGAGTATCGCTGTTCAGACTCTGTGTTGCTCGCCTTCGCTGCCGTTACATCGTTTACAACAACACGCTTGGTGATTTATTTGGAAAGATCAGAAGCGCTTGGGTTGGGTTAGTGGAAAGAAATACGAGCCGGGACAGAGGCAGCACTCCCGCAGGGCTCTGCCCTTCTTCTGGGGAGGGGGCTACACGAAGGAAGACTCAGCACGGCTCCACGGGAGTACAATGTGAGGAAGGAGAACCTGGTGCGACTGGAGCTGGAGCTCAAAGGGTTCCACCGTCTTGTGTGTCTGTGTATATGTTGTTTGGTCTGGGGGACTCATGCTTTCGGTTCAGAAGTGATGCCAAATTAATTCTAGATGGGATTCCTCAGCTCTGCACAGAAAAAACTCATTCCCAGGACTATTGGGTAAAGTTCCCTGATCCATTCGTAAATACGAGACTTTCAGTAGACTTAAATATCATTAAGGTCTAATATTAAAATAAACAGTTAATATTATTAAATAGTGATATCAAACTTGTTCCCTTCTGACAGTCACACTGCTATCAGGTTTTATTTTGACTCTGTGAAAAAAGAAGTGCCTGAGTGATACTCTCAGAGTCACCAACTCAGATTTCACTGCCATTTACAGAGGAGGTTCCCTCTCAATCTCAGCAGGACCTTCTTCCCAGGGAGGGTCCCAGAGCACTGGACCAGGCTGCCCAGGGGGGCTGTGGAGTCTCCTTCTCTGGAGACGTTCTAGCCCCGCCTGGCTGAGTTCCTGTGTGACTTGGTCTGGGCGATCCTGCTGTGGCAGGGGGATTGGACTGGATGATCTTTCAAGAATCCTTCCCATCCCTAATGATTCTATGAGTGGCTACCTCAGGGCAACCCACCAATGCTTGCTCAGCAAAGCTACTGTGCTAGGCAGGTGGCAGCTAATGGTGAGAGTGCAATTAATTCAATACTTTAATTGTGAAGCCTGAGGACATTCAATTCTTCTTTCCCTCTCTCCTTCAGTACAACTCCAGGCTGTTAGGTTCTGCAGCTTTTTACTGTGAGCATTCGGGGTTAATCTGTAACAGCAAAGAGCATCACAGGAGGAAGACTTCTGGTGGCATGATTGCAGTTTCACAGAGTCGCACAATGACTGAGGCTGGAAAACCCTCTGAGCTCATCCAGCCCAGCCCACGACCTAACATCACCACATCAGCCAGACCAGGGCACTCAGGGCCACAGCCAGGCTGTCCTTCAACACCTCCAGGGATGGAGATTCCACCACCTCCCTGGGCAGTCCAGTCCAGGCTCTGAGCACCCTTTCCATGAGGAAGGGCTTCCTAACATCCAACCTAACCCTCCCCTGGCAGCTTCAGGCCCTGCCCTGTCATCTTGTCTCTAGTTGCCTGGGAGAAGAGCCCAACCCCTACCTGATTACACCCTCCCTTCAGACAGTTGCAGAGATGGAGAAGGTCCCCCCGAGTTAGAATCACTGAAATCACTAAAATGTGACTTTTGAGTGAATAATCACTTCCTCTGTCCTTCTGGAGAGCAAAAATACCTGTCTCTGTGTGTCTACAGCTCCTCAATCCTATTTCCCGTGCCATGAAGTCACCTCACGACTGGATCTTTACTGGTTTGCTCCTTTGCCTTGAGCTTCTTGTTCGGGTTGAAAATGCCTTTAGAATTAACAGCTCTTCCTTTGTGTTTTGTGTCTTTGTCATCCCGTGCAGTGTGAGAGGAGCCGACGCAGGCAATGTCATCAGACTCTTTGTACCGGATATTGGGATGTTCATCGCCAGCCTGTCCATCTGGCTTCTCTGCCGCAACATGTTCCAGAAGCCGGTAACCGAGGATGCAGCCCAGTGCAACATGCAGTTTGAAAATGAGGAGATGGTACTGAACCCACCTTTCTGTCTGGGTGGCTGTGAGCTGATAGTCAGCTTTGGCATTTCTGTCTCAGGTGGCCCCTGAAATGGTGTTGTGAGGACTTCAGAATGGTTTTGTGGAGCACCTCGCCCAGGAGGACAGGCTGAGACAGTTGGGTTGTTCAGCCTGAAGAGAAGGCTCCAGAGGAACCTTATAGGGACCTTCCGACCCTGAAAGGGGCTGTCAGAAGTCTGGGGAAGGCTGTTCCCAAGGGCAGGGAGTGATAGGATGAGGGGTCCTGGTTTGAAGTTGGGAAAGGTCAGAGTGAGGCTGGACAGGAGGAGAAAGTTCTTGACTGAGGGTGGGGGATCCATGGACCAGGCTGCCCAGAGAGGTTGTTGAGGCCCCATCCCTCGAGCCATTCAAGATCAGGCTGGATGGGGCTCTGGGCAATCTCATCTGGTGAGTGCTGGCCCTACTTGGTATAGGGGGGTTGGACTGGGTGCCCTTTGGAGGTCCCTTCCAATGCTATGATTCTGTTTCTATGACTTGGGGATGTTAGAAGAGAGCGTTCCTTCATGAAACTAAACTGGGTTTTAATCGACAGAGCTGCAGTTGNGACAGAGCTGCAGTTGTTATTAACCTGTGAAAATGAATTAGAACTTGAAAAGGGGTCAGAACACTGGTGAGACCACATCTGGAGGGCAGTGGGTGTCAGCTGGAACAGAGGAGGTTCCCTATCAATATCAGCAGGAACTTCTTCCCAGGGAGGGTACCAGAGCTCTGGAACAGGGGGGTTGTGGAGTCTCCTTCTCTGGAGTGATTCCAGACCCACCTGGATGTGTTTTTGTGCGCCCTGGTCTGGGTGATCCTGCTGTGGCTGGGGGATTGGACTGGATGATCTTTCCAGGTCCCTTCCGATCCCTAAGGATTCTAGAATTCTATGAACACTACTGAATTTTCCAAATCATTTTGAGTCAAGAGATTATCCTGATGGGTTGTTTCTTCACCAGTGCTGGTTACCTCATAACATTCTTTGCCTACATAGGTCGCTCATTCTTAGGTAGCATCTCTATTTCCAACCTTGTTATCCAGCAGCATCTGAGTGATTATCAGTAAATGACTCTTAGGAGCAGGAGGACAGGAAGAAGTCCTCTAAAACTCTGGAACCTGAGGATGATTGATGGCAAATGGCTTAGCAGCACGCATTGATGTGTTTGCTGTGATGATACCCTTCTGTGTGCTGTCTGGTTTTGATGCACTCTAGGGTGGATGATACTCCTCTGCGTGTTGTGTGGTTGTGGTACTGCCAGAAGCTGGTTGAGTTTCCAGCACATGTGAGATCAGTGTCAGGACTGGGTTTTATAGTCGATTGCAGCTGTAAATTCTTACGGGCTCTGCTGGCAGCTGAGGTTGGCCTGAAGATTGAAGCTGTTAACTACACATGGGAGGGTGTGTAGACCTCGGTCTGATGAGGCTACGCAAGGTTTTGTTGTGTCTCCTGGAAGCTGATTTTTATCAGCTTTGAATTTGCTTGGATGGATTTAGCAGCAGGCTCAGACCTGGGGCTGTACCCTTGTGGGGAGATATTTGAAGTATGAGGGAGTGTGACAAATTAACTGTGTTCAACCCATCTCTTTCTTAAAAGAGGAGCATGGTGCCAAAGTGGGCTCTGGCTGCTGACTTTGAAGCCCTTGATCTCCTGGAACGAGTGTGTGCATTAAACAGGAGTGAGCACATGGTGGAAGCTCAGATTAAACCAAAAGGACTTGCTTAGGTTCCTCTGAATCTTCATGGTGAGGCTCAGATAGTCTCGTTTTGGTTGGTTCAACAGTGAGCCTGAGCTTGGAGCGTGGGTTGAAGGGGAGCTTGGTCTCCTGGAGAGGACACTAGGTCCTAGATTGCAGTAGTGAGACCCCATCTGCAGTACTGTGTCCAGTTCTGGGCCCCTCAGTTCCAG
>VZRI01010097.1:0-16500 GCA_013397515.1 Upupa epops | reverse complement strand
GAGGTCCCTTCCAATCCCTAAGGATTCTATGATCTCTTAGAGGTCTCTTCCAGCCTCAATAATTCTGTGACTGTTGTCAGGGTTTAACAATTGCTGGGATTTCCTGCACTGACCAAACCTCCCTCTCCTTATTTTTACAGGTATGATGGTGCCATCTCTGACCTCAGCTGTGTATTTCTTCGTGTTCTTGGGTTTGTGCACGTGGTGGTCCTGTTGCCAAGTGTTTGATCCGCTGATATTCAGCTGTCTGTGTGTGCTCATGGCTATATTCAGTGCAGGACACTTGATTGGACTTTACCTGTACCAGCTACAATTCTTTCAGGAGGTTGTTCCACCAAAAGACTTCTATGCCAGGTAAGAGAAATCCTTTCGGAGTTTAATTGTGGGGTCCTGATGCAGAAGGGTCAAAATAATGGGAAACATCCTTTATGGTTCAGGTTGGAAGGGACCTTCAAGATCATCCCGTTCCAACACCCCTGCCATGAGCAGGGACACCCCCCACTAGACCAGGGTGCTCAAGGCCCCATCTAATCTGGCCTTGAACACTTCCAGGAAGGGGGCAGCCAAAAACCTCCCTGGGCAACCTGGTCCAGTGTCTCAGCACCCTCCTCATGAAGAATTTCCCCCTGAAATATTGATCAGATGTGATTTCACTGACCCTTTAATTTTATACACTCTCTAGTCTACATGAAGATGAACTAATGGAGATGCTTTTACCCATCTCTATGTTCTTTTCCTGATGGGTTATTGCTGCAAATTGGGGTTTATGGTGGAGTTTTAGTGCTGTAGTAATCCTAACCTTAAGCTAAATGTTAACTCTATTGCTAGAAAGCCTATTGCTCCTTTACCTATTATAAGTTGAAGTGAAGGGGTGTTAGATACCACATAGAATGGATTAATGATTTATATGTCAGTGCACCATCACAAGCAGTAAAAAGAGAGCCACCTGGCCACAGTGGCTGCTACTCGAAGACTTATTTTGGCATTTTATTTAGTATGGATTCGTAGATGTGTGGTTCTGTGCTTGAAATTGCT
The DNA here is from genome assembly GCA_013397515.1 of Upupa epops. Lineage (NCBI taxonomy): Eukaryota > Metazoa > Chordata > Aves > Bucerotiformes > Upupidae > Upupa > Upupa epops. Next base: position 15,465 of record VZRI01010097.1, on the reverse strand, counting down.
GACTCGATGAGGCTGTTGCTTAGAGCGCTGCGTTGACTTGAAAGATCAGGGAAGATCTGCTTGGTTTGAGTTCTTTTGTGCCATCTAGGGGTCAATGTATGGCTGAGTGTTAGCATCAAACAGCTCAAAGGCTCACAAATTCCTTTCAACATTGACACTGCTTTGTCTGATAAAGGAAGAAACGGTGTCTTCACAGTTGTTGGTTGCGAGGATATAGAATCATAGAATCCTTAGGGGTGGGAAGGGACCTCGAAAGATCATCCAGTCCAATCCCCCTGCCACAGCAGGATCACCCAGCCCAAGTCGCATAGGAACACAGGCAGGTTGGTCTGGAACGTCTCCAGAGAAGGAGACTCCACAACCCCCCTGGGCATCATCTCTCCATGTTTTTGGGGTAACTCTCTTGATAACCATCACTTGTAAAAGGCCCTTTTTTCCAGTTCTTTCTGATTTTAAAACACTTCCATTCTTTTTTACTTTCATTTTCAGTTCGTTTACTCTCAGACTTCTGCGTTTTGATCGATTCTTGTGGTGCAATTCAGCTTTTCAAGATAAAATCTCAGTCGGTACAAATAATCTACTTTAATTTAACCACTAATTCTCAAAAGGAAAAGAAATCAGAGCTTGGCTGAAAAGCCAGTCGGGTTTTAACGACTGGAGTTTTGCATTGGTACCTAAGCAGTGGGTAAGAGGGAAAAGGAGAGAGGAGTGCAGAAAAACCACCGCAGCTTTTTTCATCCTAGGAGGAATGGGTTACCTTCCCATCTGAGTTGGTTTTGAAAATGCAGAGTTCCCATCAGTGCTGCTGGGTAGCCTGTGTGGGCAAATTATATGCCAAAAAATAACCTGATTGCCCAGATCCTTCTCTGTTCTCATGCAGTTTAATATCTTCTTGCATTAGAAGAGCAGATCGTTCTCGTATGGACTCAGTCATATGAACTCATCAGTTGAAATAAACTCACTGTATCATAGGGTCATAGGGTTGGAAGGGATCTCCAAAGGACATCTAGTCCAACCTCCTTACAACAAGCAGGGCCATCTCTATCCAACCCAGGTTGCCCAGAGCCCCAGTCAGCCTGACCTTGAATGGCTCCAGGGATGGGGCCTCCAGCCCCTCTCTGGGCAACCTGTTGCAGGGTTCCCCCAGCCTCAGATTCAAGAACCTATTCCTGATGTCTGACCTCACTCTGCCCTTTTCCAGCTTCAAACCATCACCCCTCATCCTATTGCTCCCTGCCCTTGGGAACAGCCTTCCCCAGCCTTCTGACAGCTCCTTTCAAGGATTGGAAGGTCACTGTAAGGTCCCCCTGGAGTCTTCTCTTCAGGCTGAACAACCCAGCTTCTCATCCTGTCCCTGTAAGAGAGATGTGAAGAACAACACAGCAGGTTCGGGTGTTTGTGTGGGTGCTGTAATTTTAATAATGATTTTTATCCATAATAATGACCTTTATCCACACGTAAAGGAGAGCTGGCACTTAATGAAGAAGGTCTCTGGTGTTTTGAGGCCTCAGTCCCTGGACTGAACTCCCCTTAGCTGCAAGGTCAGATGTGAAAAGCTGCTGCTGCTGGATATTATTTGTCTCTGCAGACTGGTGATTTAAAAAGCTGCTAAGACTGATGTATCTGGGCTTGGGTTCTCAAGTTGACAACAAATGTCCCAGTTGTTTGAGATCAATAACAACTGTGTTGTTCCTGAGTAGCTGCATTCAGCTTGCTGCTGCATTGATCGACTTCATGAGGTTGAACCATGCCCAGACAAGCTGTTCTCAGTTAATGCCATCTTTCAGCTGAGATTTGCACGGTGCTCTTGCTGCTCCTCTTCTCTTTATCAAGCCCTTCAACTCCATATTAAGCCCTTGCCATTGTGATTGAGCAACATCATCTGCAGAAAACTGTTCTCATAGAAGGAATAGTTTGTGCTTTGACTGGACTGGAAGGTGGGGTCTTCAGTGGTGCAGGAGGACCAGTGAAAATAGTCATAGATTGGTTAGAAGGGAGCTCAGAGCTCACCCAGTGCCATCCCTCTGCCACGGGCAGCAACACCTCTCACCAGACCAGGTTGCTCACAGCCCTATCCAACCTGGCCTTGAAGACTGCCAGGGATGGAGCAGCTACAACCTGTTCCAGGGCCTCAGCACCCTCACAGAGAGGGATTTCTTCCACAAATCTAACCTGAATCTGCTCTCTGCCAACCTGAACCCATCCCCCTTATCCTGTCACTANAGATCTCCCTGGAGTCTCCTCTTCTTCAGGCTGTGCAGCCCCAACTCTCTCAGCCTGTTCCTGTAGGAGAGGTGCTGCAGCCCTCCCCTCATGCTCGTGGCCCTCCTCTGGACACCTTCCAACAGCTCAATCTCCTTCCTGTGCTGGGGGCTCCAGAACTGGATGCAGGACTGCAGATGGGGTCTCAGGAGAGCAGAATAGAGGGACAGGATCCCCTCCCTTGACCTACTACGAGTCGTCCAAAATGAGTTCACCTCTTGAGTGCTTATCCAGAGGGATTCCTTGGGAATTCACTTTTGGGAGGGCATGTCATGCGTGTCCGTGCTGCCTCTCTCTGTGTAGGACAGCTGTAGTCAACATGGATTTGAAGTGGTTTAGGTTTTGATCGAAGTCCAGGAGTGACAACAGGAGGGTCAGTGCAAACTCATCCAGCTCTACTAGGGAGGATTGGGAGCCCTCGTTGGCTTTGCCATGGTTATTACTACTCAGCTCTTTTTTAGGAGCTCCTTTCAAACTCCTGATTGTGCCAGAATTTAGAGTTATGGAATCGTTCAAGATAGCAAAGACCCTTGCGATCCTCACGTCCAATCAATAACCCTACCTTACTGTATTCACCACTAGAGCAGATCTGTAAGCACCGCATCTCAATGGTGTTTAAACCCAACGAGCGGTGGTGACTCAACCCTCTCTCTGGGATTTACAGCAAGGTTGAAACTTCCCCATAAAAGCACGTGAAGTAGTCGGTCAAGAGCAGCCATTGCTCTGGCAGAGCAGCCCTCCTCAGCCTCCTGCCAGGTCCGTGTGGTGGTGGCTCTCCATCCCCACATGGAGACGTTGCTGTTCATGATAACTGCCAAATCCCTCCCTGGCAGACGTTGGCACCGCTTTATTCCAGTTACTGGCACTGCACCACCGAGGATTTGCACCCCTCCTCTTCCCCTGCACTTGAAAGGGATGGTAACTGACAGCGATGCAAAGACCTTTTGAAACCAATAGACTTCTGCACGTGGGGAAAAGCAGTTTCTGAGCCGTGAGCACTCTGGCAGCCTGCTGGGGCTGGCCTGGCCCCAGGTTCTTGGTACCGGGGAGAGGGGAGCCTTGGCTCTCTCCACCACGCGTCCGGAAACCGAGCACAAGCTGCAGGCATAAAAGTCAGTTGCCGTTGCATGACATAATGTTGGCCACTTGCCACTTCCTCGCTGTCTCCTACCCCCGAAGAGCCATGTGTTGCTCTAGGAACAGCCAAGGGTGCCTCCTTCTTGGGACGTGTTGAATTCATGGGGTGAGAGGGACAGAGGGAGGTGACAGAGTGTGGAAGTGCTGATGTACTGTGGTGAACTTGCCTGGTGGTTCTGGTTTGACACTGCAGTCACAGGATCAGGGGATGGTTCAGGTGGGAAGGGACCTCAGAGCTCATCTCCTCCAACCCCCTGCCATGGACAGTGACATCCCTCAACTAGACTTGTTGCTTAAGGCCTCATCCAACCTGACCTTGAGCACCTCCAGGGAGAGGACAGCCATAACCTCTCTGGGCAATCAATTCCAGAGTCTCTCTCCTCTTCCACTGAAGAACTTCTCCATAAGATCTGGTCTAAACCTCCTCTCCTTCAGTTTCAAACCCTGTAATCACTCTTGTAACTGTTATCTCCCATTTTTGCATCCACTTATGCAGCTGATTCATGTGACATCAGCAGATCTCTCTGCTCACAGAGACTTGCTCATGGTGAGGGACAATTGGATCGCTCCACTCCCTATTACACACCATGCAGCTGCTTGTGTGGATGGGATTCCCACACAGACAGCCCTGCCCCTTGCAGGCTGCCCTGTGTGGGCATGCAGAGGAGATTGGGAAGAAGCGACCCTTCAAGAAGCTTTTGGTATTGTTTATGGAATGTAGATTCATAGAATCATTGGGGTTGGAAGAGATCTCCAAGATCAAGTCCTTCCATCAGCTCAGCACCACTGTGCCTACTAAACCGTGTTTCCAGGAGTATGATCATTGAGCGAGTGACTGCAAACACAGACAGAAAGGACAGGCAGGTTGCTCAGAGAAGTTGTGACTGCTCCATCCCTGGCAATGTTCAAGGTTAGGCTGGATGGGGCTCTGGGCAACCTGGTCTGATGAGAGGTATCACTGCCCATAGCAGGGGAATGGGACTGGGTGAGCTCTGAGAGCCCTTCCAGTCTGGGATTCACTCTATAACATCAACTCCTCTCCCTCTATCAGATTCAGGTTGTTACTGCTTTGTGTTATTAGGAGACATGGACTGCAGTCAGCAAAGTTCTCTTGGCATTACCAGCTTGACGTTACCGTGTGGCTGAGATCTTCTCGCCAGCCTTCCTTTCCATGCCCAGAAATCGTGGTGCTAAATATTCATCACTTATCCAGCTCTGTGCTTTCTGCTCAGAGTGTCATCCCTGATAGACCAACCATCCTACGTTCCTTGGAGGCAGTACACAAGGCAGTCCTCAGTCGAGGTCACACTGGGGAGCTCATCCCTGTCTGTGCAAGAGGAGGCTTTCATCAGCTTCTGTGAGCACTCCGCGTGGATTAGGTTCATTTAGCTGAGGCTGGGAGCTTACTGACAAAGCCTGAGCCGTTCAGGTACCGTTTACAACCAATTTCCTACCAACCACGTAGAAATAAGTGTAGAAATTAGGTAGTGTCCTGTATTTCTTGGTCCTTACTGTTCACGATCCCATTATCTTCTACCCCACATCCTGCTATTTTATTGTCTGTTTTCATTGGAATCAGAACTCGTGTTTCTGCCTCAGTGCCTTCTCTGCCTCGGAGAATCTCTTCTTCAATCATTGCTTCTACTGCAGAATCTCTTCATTTAAGGTTTCAATCGCTCTTTGGGGGGGGTTGTATTCATTTCATTTCCACTGGCTGAGCAAGTGGAAAATCTCTCGATCCTGTGCAGGCAGCACTGAAGGCAGCAGACTGCCCCAGTGTGACAGAAAGGTATCATCATTCCCGTTCAGAGGTGGAAAAGTTCTCCTCTATAAAAGTTAGATGAGTTGTATAAACCACCCCCAGATACGCAGAGGTCTGAATGAAACCCAAAGGTTTTGGCTCCAGTCCCTGTCCTCGATCACAGACCAAGGTACCTCAAAGTCAAGCTGCACTTGAAGACGTTTTCTGTTCTTCTGCCTCTGCTATTCCAGGCAGTAACAGTAAATCTCTGGAGCAGGCAGGCAGATGCATGCTTGGTTGTGGTACTGAGGCACTTGGGCATTCTGGACTGGTAGTACCACCCCATAACACTCAGTGTTCACCAGGGATCCTGAATGATGTCTACACATCTTTAAATGCCTCCAGGGATGGGCACTCACTCCATTCCTAAGCAGTCTGTTTATCCCAGTCAGAGAGGTGAACATCTAGGAGAGGGAGGGCCATCAGACAAGGTGGCTCCTAAAAGGCTTCTGCTGAAGCTTCACACGTGGTGTCTTCACTGCATAAATGCACCCAACGTTCTCCCAGCACCAGATATTACGACCAAGTTTGCCCTAACGGGGCTGATACAGGCTGCTTGACCCATTTGAGCTTTGGGACAGAGCTGTCCTCCCTTCACATCCCCTGCTCTGCCTGTGTGAGACTTTCTGAGGTGGGATTGTTGGCTCCTTTCCTTGCAGCAGCTCTGCCAACTCACTTTGAAAAACCAATAACCTCAGTTACTAATTGGCAGGGCAAGATGCCGTTAAGCCCGGCCTCCTGCTGCGGGCTGGGGGGTCCAAGCTCACCCTCAGGCAAGGGAAAGACTTAATGCCTAAGGATGCTTCTCCCCATGCCTTTGATTTATACCCTCTCCTGCTTTTATAATGGCTCCTTAGAAACCTGGCCCTGTTCTCTCACTGCTTTCATCTTTGAGTAGCAAATAGACCTGAACATTCAAAAGGTTTAATTTAGTTGCCACAGCAGGATCACCTAGACTAAGTAGAACAGGAGCACATCCAGGCGGGGCTGGAACGTCTCCAGAGAAGGAGACTCCACAACCCCCCTGGGCAGCCTGTGCCAGGGCTCCGGTACCCTCCCTGGGAAGAAGATTGTGCTGAAATTGAGAGGGAACCTCCTCTGTTCCAGCTGGCACCCAGTGCCCCTTTTCCTATCCCCAGGTGACCTTGAGAAGAGCCTGGCTCCATCCTCCTGACACCCACCCCTCACAGATTTAGAGGCAGGAATGAGGTCCCCCCTCAGCCTCCTCTTCTCCAAGCCCAAGAGCCCCAGCTCCCTCAGCCTTTCCCTATCAGGGAGCTGCTCTCCTTCCTTCATCCTCTTCGTTGCTCTACGCTGGACACCCTCCAGCATGTTGAGTCTTCAGCTCCCCCTGGAGCAGCTGCTTTGTTTCAGATACATGAAGTATTTGAACGTCTGAGGTTTGATCATTTTTAACGGATGCCCAGTCCTTAACAGCTTCCAGTCCCACAGTTTCAGAGAAAATTCCATTATCTGGTTTCTGTAAGAAACAAACCCCTACCGTATTATAGAGCAGATCCTATTTAACATCCTGTTTTAAAGCAGCTCATTCACCCGAGAGCAAAGGCGTTTTATTGTGGCTGCTGATATGGCTGCTTTGTTCTCCCTGATTTAAGGTTTGTGGGGTATTTACAGGTTTTGCAAGCTTTTCTCTAATTCACAGCCTTTATAGCTGCTCTTGCTCCTCGACTGCTTCCTGCATTCATAGCTTGTAATATTCTCCTTGCCCCTGTTATATAGAATCATAGAATCATTAGGGATGGGAAGGGACCTCGAAAGATCATCCAGTCCAATCCCCCTGCCACAGCAGGATCACCCAGACCAAGTCGCAGGCAGGGCTGGAACGTCTCCAGAGAAGGAGACTCCACAGCCCCCCTGGGCAGCCTGGTCCAGGGCTCTGGGACCCTCCCTGGGAAGAAGTTCCTTCTGATATTGATAGGGAACCTCCTCTGTTCCAGCTGGCACCCAGTGCCCCTTGTCCTATCACCTTGAGGTGACCTTGAGCAGAGCCTGGCTCCCTCCTCCTGACACCCACCCCTCACAGATTTAGAGACCTTAATGAGGTCACCCATATGGATGCTATTAGCACATGAGTTTTTAATGAGTTCTTTTTCTTTTCATGAGCCTTCTCATGCTCTGGATGTGTGTTTGAAATGAGTTTTCCTTTCAAAGAAACGCCACCGATGTTCAGAAGAAGGGTGGGAGATCCACCCCGGGGCTGGTTTTGTCATTGCCAGAAGAGCTTTGATTCAATGGCAGCTCTGGAAACCCAAGACTCGGTAAAAAAAAGAAGTGCCTAGACATCTGCTAAAGAGTTCTCGAAATACGAGGACATTAAAGCAAAGTCAGAGCAATCTCCTTGCCCACCAAGCCCATTTGCACTGTGTGTGTATGCCTTATGTTACAGCGTTGTGATAGCAACACTCTGAGGGAAAACACTTCCAGTCGCAGTCTCCATTTTCAGTTATTCCCCCCCAAAAAAGTGTTAGGAGCTGTAGAGCTGAAAGGTTTTGTGATGCTTCTCAACCCAAACAAGCAGAATGTTGTGTTATTGTTAGTATGGCACAGTTCCACTGAGCCAGTCCTGAGTGATCTGAGTCAGAACCAACGCAAGGTCTAAGGCTTTTGAGCTCTAAAAACACTCGGGATGCTTTTTAAAGGTTCTATCGCTCCGAAATGGAGAGATCTCCTAACTCCAGTCCAGCTGAGGGATGAGGTTTGGGTCTGCAGTCCTCCCTACATGCTTGTCCTGCTGAGCTGAGGAGAAGGCGTGAAGGATCAACTCCCTCTCGGTGCAACCTTATAAATAGTGTGATTTGGAGAGACAAATGCCCTTTCCCCATTCAGTCTTGGAGTCTCTTTCCGCCCTCCACCCCCCCGTAAAAAGCCATGTGAAACCAGATGCCTCCTGCTCATCTTAACCCTAATTCTTTGGGACATGGACTGTGCTTCAGCCAACTTTCCAGCCTCTTTCCTTCCCGTGCTTTGCTATTTCTGTAAAAATGTTGTGTTGGTGGGAGTTCAGACCCTGGTGTGGTCTGAATTCCCTGCAGGTAGCCCACAGAGCAGTGACCTTCTGGAAGCCAGGATGGCCCTAGGAGTATCAGGGGTCTGGCTGAGTCTCTTCCAACGGCATAGGATGTCTCTGGGTATATAGACAAAGGATGTGCCAGGGGAGTGGGGTGGCTCAAAGGATTCTCTTGGAAGAGACTTCATGGATATAATAATTTTATAGAGTCATAGAATGTGTTGGGTTGGAAGAGGCCTCCAAAGGGCATCCAGTCCAACCCCTTCGCAAGAAGCAGGGCCATTGCCCACCAGACCAGATTGCCCATCCAGCCTGACTTTGAATGGCTCCAGGGATGGGGCCTCTGCCTCCTCTACAGACAACCTGTTCCAGGGATCCCCCCTCCTCAGATTCAAGAACCTTTTCCTCCTCTCCAACCTAAATCTTAGCTGTTGTAGCTCCAAACCATGACCACTCATGGTTTGAACCCTCACAGTTACCTGTGTGTAGCTCTGCCATGCAAATGCAGGAAGCTCAACAGAGTGGCTTGCAAGAACAGAGGTCCCCTGACTTTTCGAGGGGCTGTGTAGGAATGTTTTCTGTGTGCTGATCTGTTTTTTCATCCTTCATTTTAATAGTTAGGGGTCATGGGGCCTTTTCCAGCCTTGGTGATTCCATGATTCTATAATCCACTCTTTCCTGTCTCTTAACTCCAAATTGTTTTCTACATTCCCTTGCACTGCTCTTCTCTTACCCTTCTTCTGCCTTCTCCTTTGGCCACGTTTAACATCTTCATTGTAGTGCTCAGGAATTCAAGTGTCAGTCACTCTTGATATTCCAGTCTCTGACCCCAGACTTGCAGGCACCACCACTCCCCTCTCCTTCCATGTGAGGAGAGTGAAATGAATAGGCAAGAGGAGATAACCAGATGAAATATTCACATGGTTCATAAAATCCAACCTCATGACATCCAACCCAACGCAACGGAAGACTCCGGTGCTGGGAATAACCATCCCGTATGCAATGGGAGAAGCAAAAAAGTCCTGCGACCATAAATACTAAAGCAGGAAATGCAGCTCCCTTGGTCTTAACCTTCATGCGAGCTCAGAGAATCATTAGGGATCGAAAGGGACCTCAAAAGATCATCTAGTCCATTCCCCCTGCAAAGAAGACTCCTGCTCTGTTGTGTCGTTAAAAGGATCACGTAAAGTTACCCGGAGTTGTTGGAAGATGCAGCAACTGGAAATCTCATCTAGACGAAACCATCAGAGAAACTAAATGCGGTAGAAAATAATAAAGCAGTAGGTTTCCTATTGATTGAAATCAAGATTGGATGAGTTTCTAACCTATAAACTATAATTCAACCACAAGTTATTTGTTGAATAGAAGAATTATTGCGTGTCCTACATGCTGCAGGAAGTTGGAATTATTGCTTCCCTTCCTGGCCTTGGAAATTATTAGGCAAATTCTGGTCTGGAATCAACTTGTAAAACATCAGAGCACGAAGGATCTGACCCAACAAAGATATTTTAACAAAGAAAAAGGTTCCAGATTCTTTTTACTGGAGGGTTAGATGCACAGACCTAACCAGATCTGCACTGATTCTCTGTAGGGAGACTGTTTGCTTGTTGGTTTGACTGTCGTTTGTATCTAATGCTGTGATTAATTACCGATTCCTCTGCCATATCAATGCGATAAGAATCCTAGAATCCTTAGGGATCGGAACGGGAATCACCCAGTCCAATCCCCCTGCAACAGCAGGATCACCCAGACCAAGTCGCACAGGAACACAGCCAGGTGGGTCTGGAACGTCTCCAGAGAGAGCGACTCCACAACCCCCCTGGGGTTGTTCCAATGCTCCGGCACCTTCCCTGGGAAGAAGCCTTAGTGAAGTGCATATTGCAGCAAGAAAACGTGGTGCCTCAGCAGCTCCTTAGGTCAAATATCTGTGGGTTCCAAAGGGATTTGGTTGTCTGTTTTCAATTCAAATTGAAGTGACTCTTCTGAATTTGAACGCTGGACTAAGTTACCGCGTGGGGGGGTTTCTGGTCACTGCTTTGTTACAGTCAGGCAAGGGAAAAGAGCCTCTGCCAGGAGGATGATTCCCAGGTTCAGGAGGAAAATTCATTGGGAAATGAGTTGGTAGTGTAAGGACTGGACTCAAAGGGAGCACCTTGATTTGAAGAGCTGGTTTTCATTGTGTTATTTCACAGCATTCCTCAGGCAGACATTCACGGTCCTCTTGGCTCTTTGTAATTGGAGTCTCCTTCTCTGGAGACGTTCCAGACCCACCTGGCTGTGTTCCTGTGCAACTTGGTCTGGGTGATCCTGCTGTGGCAGGGGGATTGGACTGGATGATCTTTCAAGGCCCCTTCTGATCCCTAATGATTCTGTGATTCTATGAAGATCTTTTCCAACCCTGATGGTTCTGTGAAAGCGTTTCGATCAGTAAACAGTCTCTCAGTATTTGGGGTGTTTGGTTTTATTCACATTTATTTATAGATGCCTTGAATGGTTCGGGTTGGAAGGGACCTCAAAGATCATCTAGTTCCAACCCCCCTGCTATGAGCAGGGACACCCCCTCACTAGACCAGGGTGCTCAAGGCCCCAGCCAATCTGGCCTTGAACACTTCCAGGGAGGGGGCAGCCACAACCTCCCTGGGCAACCTGGTCCAGTGTCTCAGCACCCTCAGTGTGCAGAACTTCCTCCTGACTTCCAGTCTAAACCTCCCCTCTTCCAGCCAATGTACAAGTGTATAGGTACAGACCTGTTACTCGTTTCCTTTGCGTATACTTGTCTGTTTGGCACCTAGTTTCCCTTGTTTAGGTCTCATCCTGACTTTACCTGTGGTCCTCATATACGATGGGCTAAGATGAATGAACATTAAGAGCAGCGTTGGGCACTAACCGATCGTGACCGATGCTGAATCGAGATGAATTCTTTGTGGAAAGGCACATGCAGAGCCAAAAAATCACAGAATCATCAGGGATAGGAAGGGACCTCAAAAGATCATCCAGTCCAACCCCCCTGCCACAGCAGGATCACCCAGACCAGGTCCAGGCGGGTTTAAAATCTTCCTGTAACTGCGTATACATTTTGCAGTGGTCATTCCCCTGTCTTTAAAGGGTTTCAGTAAGAGAAGATGCCTCTGTGCCTCTGAAAAATGCTCTGCACCAGCAGTTCTCCCTGCAGATAATGATGAAGCATAAATATTGAATGAGGAGCAACTCGTAGCTATGCTGGAGGGCAGAACAGACAGAGCGAGCGTTGCCAAGACGCCAGTCTGTTTTGACAGACAGGGAACGTTGTGCTGGGTACCTTTGTGACTGAAGTCTCAAAACCTCAGGGGGTGTGGAAATGAGGAGCAGTTCCTCTGGATTAATGGTTTGTGAAACCAACCTGAATGGTAAATAATGAAGAAGAGTTAAATAGTGGAACGGCCTGGTGGCAACTAAGAGGGGAGAGATGCGTTGTCCTATCTGTCTGATGAACGCAGGGCTAGAGGGGTGCGGAATGAAGTGCAAGACTCTAATGTATGGAAAACATGAAGGAAGTCAATGAAACGGAGAGGATGAGAGTTTAACTGAAACATAATAGAATTTCCTAACCGGTAGGATTATGTGGAATCTATTTTTTCCAGTGGAGATGAAGCACAAGTTTTTGAGACTTTATAGTATGTTATAAAAGATGCTATAGGAACGGAATATGTGATACGAAGCTCTGGCTTCGCAGATCGGTCCAAGGACCTTCAGGAACTTTCCTTCTTTTCTGTAGGAAATGCGGATCGCTCTCTGGCAGTGGAAAGACTTCAGTAAGGATTGGGTTTCACTCTGGTCCTGATGCATTTCTGAGAGAGCAATGGGGTGTCTTGTGCTGAAACTCTCTCAAGAAGGTGCAAATGAACTAAACGTGGACGAGTGTGTTGTGAAACAGAGGCGGAAGGTGAAACTGATAGCAGCTCCACAACCCAAATCATAGACGGGCAACAATTCCAAGCCACTTGGCAGAGCACACAGCAGACAAACAAGATGTTCCCTGCTGCTGATAGAAATATGAAGAGAATCAAATGCAGCGTGAATTTCACTCAGATAGAGCCAGACTGTAACATCAGCCCCAAATGTGCTTGGATGCTCCTGGTAGATTCTGTGTGGAAGATATTTTGGGGTTTTTTTTCTTGGATCCACTCAAAAGCTCTGAGAACTCTTCAAGTTTATAGTCTTTGGCCCACGCTGACCATGAGATGGAGAAGTGAGGGCTGATAAATTGTATAATAAAAGGCTGTAGAGCTCTGGTTCGGGCAGTTGATGGTTTTATACCTGTGCCACGAACACACAGTCAATGAACAAGTATAACCGCTCCTTTTTAATACTCATTTCACTTTACAGCATCTAAAGGGCAGATTTCAGGCAGAGAGTCTCTGTTCAGTGTTGTAATTNAAGGAGACTCCACAACCCCCCTGGGCAGCCTGGTCCAGGGCTCCAGTACCCTCCCTGGGAGGAAGGTTCTGCTGAGATTGAGAGAGAACCTTCTCTGTTCCCAGTGGCACCCATTGCCCCTTGTCCTGTAACCAGATGACCTTGAGAAGAGCCTGGCTCCATCCTCCTGACACCCACCCCTCACAGATTTAGAGACATGAATGAGGTCCCCCCTCAGCCTCCTCTTCTCCAAGCTCAAGAGACCCAGCTCCCTCAGCCTTTCCTCATAAGGGGGGTGCTCTATTTCCTTCATCACCTTTGTTGTTCTATGCTGGACACCCTCCAGCAGCTCTGTGTTCTTCTGGAACTGAGGGGCCCAGAACTGGACACACTACTCCAGAAGCAGTCTCACTAGTGCAGAGTAGAGGGGGAGAAGAACCTCCCTTACCTTGACCTCTGTGTGTAGTTCTTGGCCCTATTGCTTCAAGAAAGAGATTGAGGGGCTGGAGTGGGTCCAGAAGAGCAATGAGGCTGATGACGAGAGGCTGAGGGAGCTGGGGATGTTTGGCCTGGAGGAAGGTCAGGGGGGACCTTCTCCTTCTCTATAGCTACCTGAAGGGAGGTTGTAGTCAGGTGGGAGTCAGGCTCTTCTCCCAGGAAACCAGCACCAGGATGAGAGGGCAGGGTCTGAAGCTGCCAAGGGAGGGTTAGGTTGGATGTTAGGAAGCCCTTCCTCACAGAAAAGGTGCTTAAAGCCTGGACTGGACTGCACAGGGTAGTGATGGAGTCCCTGTGTCTGGAGGTGTTGAAGGACAGCCTGGCTGTGGCCTTTAGTGCCCTGAGTCTGGCTGACGGGAGGACGTTAGGTCCTGGGCTGGGCTGGATGATCTTGGAGTTCTCTTCCAGCCTCAATAATTCTGTGATTCTCTGATTCCTACCAGTTTAGCTTCAGCACCTATGCACATCTCTACAGTATTTAAGATCCTGGCTTAAATTTAAAAAGCTGGGGCATTTTGGGGGGTGGTTTTTTTCCAATGTAATGTTTTTATTTGATAGAAATGTTGTGAGCTCTTAGTTTCCCCAGAAATAGCCAAACAGCTCCCGTCAGTGATATTAACAGTGCAGCTCCATGAGTTCTAATCACGGAACTGATTTGTCACCTTCGTGTTTCCTCCACAATGTGATCATCCAGACCACTCGCTTTTCCGAATGGTTTTTCTTTATCCCTTTTCTGTTCTGGATCCAGTGATTAACAGGGTTAGGGTTTGCGTAATTGAGGGAGGTTACCCTCCCACTGGTTAAACCACACCTGGAGCATTGTGTTCAGTTCTGGGCCCCTCAGTTTAGGAAGGATGTCGAGGGGCTGGAACGAGTCCAGAGAAGAGCAACTAGAATGGGAAAGGGGCTGGAAGGTCAGCCCTACGAGGAGAGGCTGGGTCTGTTTAGCCTGGAGAAGAGGAGGCTCAGGGGTGACCTTATCGCTGTCTATAACTGCCTGAAAGGGGGTTGGAGTCAGGTGGGGGTCAGTCTTTTCTCCCTGGACACTGGAGACAGGACAGGGGGTCACAGTCTTATGCTCCATCAGGGGAGGTTTAGACTGACATTAGAAAAAGGTTTTTCACTGAAAGAGTGATCTGGTTTTGGAACGGGCTGCCCACGGATGTGGTCGAGTCGCCGTCTCTGGAGGTGTTCAAGGTCAGGCTGGATGAAGTGCTGAGTGACATGAGCTAGATGGCAGATGTTAGAGTTACTTGGTTGGATTTAGGTTGGACTGGATGATCTTGAAGGTCTTTTCCAACCTTATCATTACCATGATACTGTGATAATTAGATAGCAGTTGATTAATGCTATTAGCTTGTTTCATCAAGAAAGCAGCAGCTCGGTGTACCGACGAGGTGTTCTGTAACAGCTCTCTCCTGGCAGAGCGAGTGGAACGGTGTTGTGTGTCAGGCTACTAAATCACTCTGAAATGTCACGTCGCTGTGATTTGCCAAATGGCTTCGACCCCACATTTTCCCTCCCCTTTCTCTCAAGCTCTGGGCTCACAGCGTGCAGCTCAAGTTTTCACACTGGTTGTGGTAGGTGTCATGGTATTGCAGTCCTGTTTCCTTGGGTGGAGAACCAAGGGCCAAGCCCAGTCCTATCTGCTGCATTTGATGTAGGAGGGCAGATGCTGGTTTTGAAGAGAACAAGAGGTGTCAGGGACAGCAAAAAGCACCTTAACAAAGAGAACTCATTTGAAGAGTTGGTGTTTATTCTCTCACTGGGTTAACTGGTTGGTGTTTTTATATCTGCAGGTTGTTCGGTGTCACTTCTCTTACCCAGACCAACTGCTCGAGCACTTGGATGATCATCAAAAATCACGAGTTACACTGGTACCACCACGCCAATCCCATCCTGCTGCTGGTGATGTACTACACCCTCGCAACTCTCATCCGCCTCTGGCTGCAGGAGCCCATCGTAAGAGCAACTTCCTTCTCCTTTTTACCACCCATGCGGGGTTGTAAACATCCAGGAAAGTTAAGGGCAACAGCAAACACGAGGTGGTACCTTGCGTTCAGGCTTTTGGATGAGTGACTGCAAGAGCCTGAAGTCTCAGGGGTTCCCCAGGTACTCATCAGCACTGTAAGGGATGCAATGGCTATGGAGCTGTGTGGGGTGGAAGGCAAACACCCAGGGTTTGTCTGCCTCCTGGACTCAAGAAGGATCTGGGTGTTGTGTTTACAACAAAACATAGAGTTAGAAGCATAGATCTGCAATGTTATCCCAGCTAGAGAAAAGGTTTCCTAAAACATTTCATTCTGAATCTGTGCACCAGCCCTCTTCAGTCTGTTCACTAATG